>JANFAE010000334.1:0-121194 GCA_024613145.1 Pisolithus marmoratus | reverse complement strand
GATCGTCATTGTGGTATGTGAGGGAGAGTCGAAATTTGCAAAATATGAGGGGATCCGGAAAACGAGTCGGAGTGTGCTGCTAAGCTAGAGTTGGTAAGATACGGGAGGGTACCGGTTTTGTTCGGTTGATAAGTGGTTGGGAGATCTGATGTTCCAGCTGTACAAATTATCTGTCCAAACATTCCTTCTCCACTGGGTATATCTTACGGTAGCGTCACATCATGCTCGTTATCGTGTGTTACTTGCGTCATGACCAACCTCTCCAAGTTGCCTTGAATGGAGAGACTGAAGACAATGCCAATTGCAGTGCAGCTTAAGATGTAATGTTACAACTTCAATAGGTATGTTACATTGCTATAGTATCCCTTACTGTTCCTCCTTGGCTTCTTCCGACTCAGATCCCTCTTCAGACTTGCGCTTATGGCGCACGATAACGTAGTTATCAGCATCTTCGCCGGCGGGACAGCTTCTATGTCACCCTTCACGACACCAGAACGCTCTGTGTGTGAAGTAATTTCTGTGATTGAGATATGAGAGTCAGTGATCCAAATACAGCGATCACAGGGATGCAAGCGAGGAGACTGCTGACCTTTCAGCCCGAATCATGTACAGATCGTGCGAAAGGAGTCCGTGCCCGGCCACGGGACCATAGTACGACGTGCCCGCTAAGGAGCCGATGATGCACGTCCCCACCAGAAGGGAAGGTAGAAACGGTACTGCGAGTACCATACCGGTGCTATGAATCGCAAGACGCGACAAATAATAAAAAGGAAATCATCAGCCATCGACATCCACGCGATTGCATCGCATCGCAAACTCACTCCCCCAGCAGCGGTAGCCCTATTATCGGCGTACCACAACCCCACGAACCCAAGCCACTGACAGAGCAGGGCTGACATAGGCTCTAGCGTGATTGTAGACCACGCAACGATGGCTGGGGCTACTCCAAGGCAAAGGCGTCTATAGCCTTTGTACCCGCCATACCCTGCTATCTCCATACCCCAGTGCAATGCGCCTAAGGGCGGAAAGGTCCAATAAGCAACGCTTGGAAAAGACAGATTATCATGGCAGGAGACTCGTACCTAAGAAAGATAGCAGCACCGCGCCGTAATGGACTTGGAAGTTAAGAGCTTGATCAAGAACGGTAAGCGCAACACCTGGATCGAGATTTGTAGCCAATCCCATCGTAGCCAGTCCTGCCTGGCGGGCAAGGTAGACGGTCGTCCCTGCAGATGCGATATACGGCAAACCACCGGCAAGACCCATAGCAAACAACGACGTGGGCACCTTGACCGCAACAGCACCCGTAATTCCAAGCTGTGAAAGTGATGATATGAGCCAATTTATCGCGACATACGGAACCATGTGTGAATGCCGAGTTGTACTTACGAAGGAGTCGACTCTAGGTTTCACGGTGGTCGACGGGTGAAGACGCCCCCCGCAATCTCGCGCGCCCAATCAGTAAGCGAATTCCCTAATTCCTCTTTCACATTCTGTGTGGCATGCTCGACGGATTGACTACCAGGTCTTCCGGAAACTGAGCTAGCAGCGAAGCGTGCGTGCACCCGAGAAAGGCCACCATTGGCCACAAGACCGATTGTCCCCTGGACTCCGTGCCCTGGACGTTTGAGCAAGATTGGGGCATTACGCAAGGCAAAGGACGTGCAAGAGAGACAAGACGTTGGTACATCGTTGGTGAAGGATAACACACATAGCCTCGTGCGCGTTCATCTTATGGGCGTTGGGCGCAACCCAGTATGACATCATAGACACTTATGTAGTCAGAGCTCCAAGTGGGACATACCTCGTGGCACGGTGGCACCATACTAAGGAATTCAAAACATTGGCTAGCAGACGTCAGTGTAGGGTACCTGCGTTGTTGGGCTCCATGTCGGGGAGAAACTGGCGCACAACGTCATACGATAGGACGCTCCGTAATTCGGAGCGCCGATCCACTGGTGGCTAATAGATTGGCATATTCGAACTGGAGAATATCAGTTCGACAGATACTCGGGAGCACGGGCATTCCTTTTGATCACGGTCATGCCACACGACTCAGGTTGGCGATCTTAGTCTTAGTTGATCAAGGAGCGGGATTCGGCACGCACGGGCGTCACAATGCCACTCAAAGTGCTTGTGGATGCACTTACCTTGACTGGATCGGTCCATTGGAAAAACCATATTCTAGGCACTTGTGGATTCATAAAATGTCTGAAATATTACTACGACTATTTGGAATGGCGGCCAACAATTGAAGCACGGGTCGGCGGCGGAGAACACACGAGGAAAAAAAGTTAGGTTCAGAATGAGCTTGGGATTCCCCCGTAATCATGGGTACCGGAATCTGCCGGTACGGATTTTCGCGCGTTCGGATCTTGACTTGAGAAATGACGGCAGGCCGCCATATAGACATGTTCACCGTATCTGCCTCATGAGCCTTGGTATCGGATTCCCCTAGGGCCGTGATTCTATGTACTCGATCGATGGGACGCACGTGCGCCCAGTCAGGGTGCTTGTTTTCAGCAATCAGAACAAATTGACAGGTATCTCCTTTCTCAAAGGGCACACTGCGCAGATTGAATCACCTGCCTGGCAGTGGGCGTTGAACGGTTTGGTAACTTTAGGTAGAGGCCTGAAGCCGACCAGTGACCCCTTCACACACCGGACTGTTTCAAAATGAAACGCAGAATGCACAGCCAGAATGCGCGAATATTCGACTGGAATCACATCCCAAGGCACGAAAGTGAGGTGCTCCTGCCAGGGCCCTGCTTACAACACCAGCATCTCCGAGTTGCCACAGAATAGAAGACGTGCGTTCTACCACTTTGGGATTTATGCAGGTTACACACCGGAAACAATTGAAATGTCCGTCGCTTACCAAACTAAACCTACTCATACGGCGGGATCTCCGTTCGTACCATATCCCTCCTCGTCGGTATTGCCCACCCTCACTGTTCCTCGCGTCCGTTTCCCCACGACTTTCGCCCATCCAGGTCAGTAGCGTCCCACAGCGTTCTGCTTATCTCCCAGGTACCCAATTAGGCATTCCCAGCGCAAGTAGCATGGGTAGTAACGCTGACCAGGATGGCAGCAATTACCATTATCTTCATCGTGTCGTCGTACGCTGTCATCATTTTTTTTCCATGTTCAACGGTGATTATTTTAACGGTGATTGGTATCCTTACCTTGTATGACGCCTTCGCGCACAGGGTTCCCGCGCGGCAACGATGTCACCGAGGTTATACTTCCATACAATTCGGCACGCTGCTTATTCGATAGCCACGGTAATATTTCTCCAGGTTTCCAGGCATCGTGTTAGACCATATGGCCCCAGCTTAGGTGGCGCGTCATCTCCCAAATCTCATATCCAGGCACAAGTGACCCACCACATGCATTCCCAGTAGCGGCACCGATCTCAGTCAACAATAGGACGAGTGCAGTGATAATTGCCACATCCGCGTGCGTTACGGATGCTTGGGCACCGACTTGAGAAGAGATCGCTGCGAGGCCACCACCCAGCCCTTGCAAGATCTGGGTAGCGACGAGTTCGGCACTAGAGCTACTCGCACCTCGAGGTGATCATCATCGTGACACCGCTGTAGAGTGGGATTAGAATGATAACCACGAACACGGCCAATATTATTTAAGAGCAGCTCACAACGAAGCGCACGATCAACCCGATAACAAGTACATACTGCATAATGTAAGACTACTGCGCTGCAAATTACTGACGGGGAAGCGAACCTTATCGATGAAGGTAACGCAAGCATATACCCAGCGACGATACCAGAGAATGTTAGTGCTCCAGACTGAACCTGCATGAAGTATGTCGCATTGACTAATGACCTATGACCAAGATAAGTGGGTCGACGACACGCGCAACATTAGACAACGTACCACGGCTTTACAACCAGTACAAATGAGTATAAGTAGGTATACGTGAGATAGAACGACATCTGTGGTAGACATTTGACCTAGATTTGAACCTGGGTTGAATCCAAGGGCGAGACTCACGAAATCAAAAAATCCGATGAATGCTGCAAGGACGACGCTCCTATTCCTCACAAAACGGGGCGCCATAACAGGGACTTTTGCGACACGGATGTCCCAATACGCAAAAACGCCAAGTAGAGCCACACCAATAATCAACATAGCAATTATCGGTCCTAACCCTCGTCAGTCATTTTTACACTTCGGTGAAAACAGCGAGTGTTAGTCGTACCACTTCTCAACGATCCCTTGACGGACATGGTGAGAGGGAGTAGGATCAAGGAGATTGCTGCCCCAAGTAGGATGAGTCCAACAAGATCGAGCTGTTCTGCCATCCGCTGGGACCGTTGCTTCAGGATATCATAATTAAGTCGGCAGCCACTCTTTGAACTTCGTGATGACTGGGAATAGCGGGACAGCGACCTCGCTCGAGATCGCACACTGCCCAGGAGCGAGTCCACCAGCGCTAATTTCTTGGCCTTACGTTCGCCCCACAATAGGGTGGTGATGAGCGGTGCCAGCACGAGGGGCATCACAATAGCGAACATGCCATCTGCATATTACATTCATGAGGGTATTTTCAATACCAAGTATGCTCGGGAACTTACATCCCCACCTCCATCCTAGATGCTCGATGACGGCTGAAGAAATATTGGGTCCTACAAATGCATTTATAATGAACGGCGCAGAAGCAAGTGATACAACAAGGCCTCTCCAGGTCAGCGTCGTAATATCCGCGATTACGATCTGCGTGAGTAGTTGGAGTCCACTGACATCTGGCAGTCAGCAACTGAAGCGACGTAGGGACAAGGCGAACGCACGTATTTCCACTACGGTGAAGACCGACGGGGCATCATTGGCCGCGTGTGTCATGTAAGTGGCGCGGGAGAAAGGAAGCAATGGATGATGACGGACATTGCGTAAAGAATAATGCCGCCTGCTATCGCACCTACGCTTGGTGCTGAGGCAATAACGGAGTAACCTGTGGAGAATGATTAACGCCCGCCGTAAGGCGACCCAGATCATCCTCACCCAAGACGTAGAAACATACTGTACGGGCGGGGTGGTTCCATATTTGAGATATGGGAACTCTGAGGAAACATAAATACACTCACGGACAGTTACATATGCCGTTCCACGGGAAGAGACGTCCGCTATCTTTGCTATGACAGGTTTTCCGACGGCGACTGAGCAAGACGACTAATATCAACAATCCCGCAAAGTTTTCTCAACCAGATTGTCAAACAGCTCGCGGCCCAACGAATGCTACGCAGTAACAACAGAACAACCCACCTATAAGTGACTGTACGACGGTAATAGCGCCAATAAGACTATGTTCTCCAAAGCTCGAAGTGGCAAAGGTGAGGTAGGCGGATGTCGTGGAAGCGTCTAGTGAATAACGAACGATGCGAGTGCGAGACTGACGCATGCCAAGACATAGAGATAGTGAACAGTGCGGAGCACAGTCATCAGATCGGGATCACACGACGTTTCCATGCTCGTGAGACGAGAGACAATTAGGGATAAACGGTACACACCTTGCGAACAGACCCCATCTGGAATATCGTCCATATACTTGTAAAGCAGCCTCAACCTTTCTCGCGCCAACATGTGCTTCTTCCTCCAAGAGCACAACGGATATGGTATCGTCGCCAGCTTCTGACGAGTGTGATGGTACTTCCTCGTCTCCACCTGTGCGTTCATTGTTGCAATGTCACTGAGGGTTGTAGGCTATACTCACCATGAGAATTCGGCTCAGTTGGGAGGCGCCTGTAACCTCCGAGCATGATGAGAGACGTAACGATTGAGTTGGCTGATGACAAATACAAAACTGGCGCTTTATCAGATAAGGATCTCTAATACAAAGCGGTACTAGCGTATACGACACTAATAATATGTACATGAAAACTCTGATCACCTCGGAGCACTGGTCTCCTCGTCACTCCAGATTAAGTCTTCGTCTTCATCTGGATTGCTAGTACTCCACAGCGCAGGAAGACCGCGCGGCGAACTAGATATAACATGGTGTCTGCGAACCGCATCAGAGACATGCCAGACCGGAACCAAATACAGGAACACACCGTGCCAGCAGATCGTCTACGCCCGCCTTTCCAGCCTCCCAATCAACTCGTACCCAGTTATGCACGAGCTGACCGTCCCGATAGACGAGTAGCGTAGGTAGCATGTCCGTGTCCACTTCTACTTCATCGTCTTCCTCTTCATCGTCGTAGTAAGGTGTCTTTTCGTCTGTGTCCTCATCATTACCAAAAAGGTCATCGTCATCGTCATCAATGTATCGGCCTGGCATTGCCTGTTGCTTTGAATATGACCTGTGACGTTTCGTCGCCGGACCTTTGGATGCGAATCCAAGGGCAGCAGCACGGGCACGTAAGAATTTGGTCTGGGGATATACCCGTGCCAGCCTCGACAACGTGTCGTCAAGATCATAACACCTGTCCAGCGACTAGAAACACATCAGTCTCACATCACCCGCACGAGAGGAGGGACCTGCTTACAGGGTCATACAAATGCACGACGACCCAAACCCCGCTGTCCTCTCTTTCAACAGCACCAACGAACCCGGCCTTGCCCACCTCCCTCAAATGCCCAAACCGCCCGTCCTTGGCACGCCCCAACACGTCCCGCCTCACCTTCTTCTCTTCCTCCACCAACCCTTCCAACTCACGACGCTCCCGTTCCTCCTCCAGATAAGTCATCCCACCCAAATTAGCCTTCTCCATCCGCTTCCGCAGAGTGTCGATCTCACGCTGGCGCTGGGCAGCTTTGATCTGCTGTGCCTCCCGTTCGTCTCTGATTACACCCTTCACACCCGTCCTCCCAGGGGCCATCCCGATCGATTCGCGAGGCACATCGTCAATCTGTCCACCACGACGCTTCCCTACCCAGGGATTCCCTTCTCGATCGTCGGCATCAAATCCCAAGTTTTCAGCATCCGAGTCAAAGTCGCCCGACGAGTTGGACGCAAACGAGATAGTGGGTGAAGTGGGTCGTTCTGGTGAGGACGAACGTGATAGTCCTTCGAAAAGCTTTCCCGAGCGGACGAGGTACTCAATGTCGGCGTCCTATAGATGGAATGCGCGTGTGGATTTTCGTACATATTATGAGCATGAACCAACGTAGGACGTTCAACATATGTGTATGAGGATCAGTGAGCGTACGCAGGAACGTAAATAATCGTACCATTCCAAACGTGCACTGGTAGTACGAACGCAAATATGCCGTCGACGCGCTCTGGCCAGTGAATTGTGGCCGCCGTCCGGCCAAGGTTGGATGGTCGTGTTCGAGTCTGCTGGTGACGCTGACCACTTGTACTTATTTATATCCGCGCGTAGACACTGACGTACAAGATCAGCAAACTCAAATTCAAGTTCGAAAAATCACTGCTTTGGTTCAACACAACGTATTTACAACCCGTAGTAGCTAGAACAAAATGCAAGGGAAGAAAAAAAATAGACAATAAGAAAATCCTGAATTTCTCGCCCCCTAGGAGTCCATTTCACACCAACCAAAATGGAACACCAGAAAAGAGCCACAGAAATTGAGAGAATCCAAGGTGAGCATAGCTTGGCGTCCGGACAGAGGCACAGGAACCAAAAAAAAACGAAGACAAAAGCGAGAAAAATGAAAGAAAAAAAAGGTAACGAGCGGACAGCTTTAGATTAAAGCCTGACGGTATAGCGAGGCAAGATGTGAAGTAATGCGGGAGATGCATATGTCGATGGATACAGTGATGAACAACTAGGGGGTGAAATATACAGTTAGATCAAGGGACGAGAGCGAACGAAGGAAATGTGAAAATGAAAAATGTGAGATAGACGCGAGAAACGGTTGCTAGAGGTCGAGGGGAACGAAGCTTGAAATGAAGATGCAAGTGAGGTGATCGTGAATGCAAATTATGACACAGTAATATGGCATTACGCTGTTACAAGTCCTGCACGCCTGAGGTCCCGAGCGGTGATGTTGACACCGCGGTAATCCTCGAGCCAGACTTGACGTTGTCCGCAACGACCAAGTACGTTGGCCCAGAATTTTAAAACCCTAATTTCGGGGCGGCGATCAGAACGCATAGTATGCGAGGTGCGACTGAGGTCCCGGATGTAGCGCAGAGATGGGAAGGCATTGTTGAAAAGTAGAGAAGAGATTTGTTCCAGAAGTGGGAAGAACGGCGCGTCGTCTTCCGGGTCAGCAGGAAATGCAGAAGCATCGTCGATAAGACGCTTGTCGATGTCGCGAATTCCGATAAAACGCAAGTGGGGATGGGCGGGGAGCAAAACGTGAGGTGCGATCCAGTCTGGATTCCTCCAGTTCCACTCTGCATCAGCAGAACAAATGAACTCTTTCAAATTCGGGCACCAATCGGCAAGTGGTATCTGTTGTATGGGGCGGGGATTGAGCGAGAGATTGTGCTCCACGATAAGCGACGACGAATGTCCAAGCTCCAACTGTTCAAGTTTCGAACCGTGAGCCTCGAAAAAGTTGGCGAAACCTTCCCCAGCATAACCAAAATCCGAAGAAACGACGGAAACGTTGCGCAGACTGGGCATCTTCCAAGATGCAAGCACAGCGAACGTGGTGTTATCCAGAGTCAACTTCAACGACTGCAAAACAGGAAGAGAAACGATGGGCGACGTGCGGGTAGGGGCACGACTAGAAAGAGGAATGCTGGTTGAAGACAGCTCCAGATATTCGAGGTTTCTTGCGGTTTGCTTGAGCATCGGAGACATGTGGTATGGAAAGGGGACGTCGCTGTAGTTGGTTAGCGACAGTCGACGGAGCTTGCTATTCGGAACTGCAAGCGCAGAGACGAGTTGTTCCGGCGAGCACCGGACGTCACTGTACTCTTGGTAACGCGTGCACCGTACAGCATGATGATCCGAGTAGATGACGAGGTGAGGAGCATAGTCAAGGATGGTTCTAATATCGTCCGTGGCGCAGCGCTTCAACGCTGGAGTTTCCATATGAAGTCTACGAATCCATCGACCGCTGGATGGCTTGCCATCGATGAACTGAGTCAGCAACGTGAGGGCAAGTGCCTTAGCCTGACTGGCACGGCTGATCCAAACGAACTCGTAGAGAAACTCCTGCATGTGTTTGTTCCACGCTTTGCTAACTAGGGCAAGGTCTCGTTTGACGCGCATCGTGGCAAAGTATGCCTCCACTTCGCAGGGCGTCTCGAGGAACGAGAGGCCAAGGGAGATGTCGAGTGGATCTGGGCACATGGCGGTGGCTTCGCGGAGTATGAGCAGCCATAATTCAGTCGGAAGATATGGCAAATCATGCGCTGGGGAATGTGAATACCGGCGCATCGGCGTACGAAGGGCAGGGCAAGACCTAGATGCGTTGTCAGTCTGGGTCTCACCACAACGGTTTCCCAGGCGCCATGTGCGCAGGGCCAAGCGTGTCCGGAAAGACTCACCGCCTCGGACGCAACTTTGCAGCGATCGATTGGCCAATGTGTTGGATGCGGGCGAGAAGTTGGGTGTCCTCCGAGGGTCGCATCATGAAAGCGAAAAAAACGAGGCTTGCATGCAAAAAAAAAGAAAAGAAAAGAAAGGCACGACAGACGATCGACGTCGACAGAACGGAAAAACAAAACTAAAAGTTCGGTAAAGTTGCCTTGCGTTGGTTGCTGGTCGCCGCCAGAGAAGTATAAAAACCTTTGACTGCGAGTCAGCTGTGTGGTCGTTCTCACGATGGACAGTCGCTCGTATTTAAGTTATAAAAATGATTACGCTAATAATGATAATAAGTACGTGGTCGTCAGTACAAGAACGTATACATAATTATTTAATTCTGTCTTTCGACAGGACGCCGACATCTTCTTCTTCGTGGTCGCCGATCGCGGAGATGGACCGTCCCACATGGACTCCGGGGGTGTCCATGATATTCGGACATCACCGCGATAGCGGTAACGAACGCTTTGTGGGCCAACTATCACCGTCGTTGACCCGGTCACCACTGAACTGAAACTGGTTATCCCCAAACCAGAAATGTGTGATACTTTTCCTGAATCTTCCAGTGGGCACGCATTTGCTGGACAAATGCAATGATGCAGAGCTGGCATTGTCTTCATTAATATATAACATCAGAGTTCGGACCTTGTGATCACGAAGGCACTAGGGATATAAAAAGCGCGAATTAATTCTATGCAAGTTAGAGCGGAGTGTGTGGAGTAAGTGTCCTATCCGGCTCAAGTACTTAGGTATCGACATTAAGGCAAAGAAAGGAGTCCATCTCTAGAATGATGTACAATGTGAGTGGCAGAAAGAAGAGTGTGACAGGCATCAATGTCCCGCTGGCATGTCTACGGAAAGCTGGCGGTCAACCCCAAAGATAGAAATACGACTATCAGCGCCCACGAGATCGAATGGTCAACATTCCGAATCACATGGTTCGAACGGACCTCTGGACAAAGTTCTGGAGTCCCCTTGACTACTGATACCGGCATCAGAACCTGCACACATACATATGTGGAGGCGTCAGTCAACAAGGGCTCCACCCCACAATTGTTTCTGCGAAATGGAAACCATACCTTCGGCATTCCGTCGATAGAGACGATGTCTGCGCCCCCGTTCTCCGCGGACAAGTGCACCCGACAGGTCAACACATCCACTAGTTGTTCTCGCCCTCTAAACACCGACTGCGTGACGTTCCAGTGCACGAATGACGAGAAGTTTTGGCCAGTATTAGTGAGTAAGGAAAGCATGGGCGGTTTAGAAACGGCAAGCGTGTGTCCATCTGCACCGCGGAAGAATTTCGTCTGTTAACGTACAGTCAGCGTAGAAGACGTCATGCAACTGGTGCACCGAAACATTTACTGGTGTTGTCAGGAAATAATCCCCTGAACTAGTCGCAGCTTTGCGGGCCAGATTAAGTGATGTGATCATCTTGTAATAAGGATGTGAAGTATTGTAACCTGTACGCCATAGCCTACGAGACATGAGCGGCGGTGCTGAAAGTATGAATGCAGACCTACGGTTCATGGTTGTTCGGAACCTCTCCTCCAGAGAACCCTTGTTCTTGACCTACTTCCCGGTAAGCTCGTGCAACAGGGTCCACGGTGCAGGATAACACTACCGTAATAGAGAACGGGAATACCGTCATAGATAAACGGCCAGAGCATCGCGTTAGCTCTAAGCTACTCCAGCACGTCAGGTTTCAGTGCGACCGACGAGAAATTCGCGGTACGTACCGCGGAATCGTTTGTAATTGCACCGAAGCGAGGTTGGTCGTGGTTCTCGAGGAACGCACCTGTCATGAATGCTCCACTTTCATATGACTTCTGTGAGTCTATGGCAATGTCCACTACGCTCGATAAGTTCCCTTGCGGCGACGCAAATGCAGATACCAGCTTAAACCACGTAGGATAGTCCAACACCGCATCCATCACCTCTGTTTCAGAGCTTGTCTGCACCGCTCATGCTACAAGATCGAGGTACAAGCTTACCTGTGTAAGGGCTCGTGTGGTTGGTACTGTTCGAGAGTACCTATTGGAAACTAGGTCACCCCGGCATTTCAGTTCTGAAAGAATCTCATGTACCTCACCCATGGTGAACACCCCTGCCCGATCGACGAAGGTCCGCCAGAAATCTTTAGAGACGTATTTCACGGTACTCAAGCGTAAGCCGTCGACTCCAATATCTGAGATGACTTCGCTGATCCACTGGCTCAGCATTCCAGCAACACCAGCGTCCTCCGTGTTCACATCCGCCCATGGCATAGTTTCGTTCCCGAGCCAGCACTGTTCCACTTCCGTTCGGTTCGAGTAATTACCGATCCAACATGGTTCATGGAAGTATGAGACGTCGGTAAAGGGTGCCACGCCAGTGGTGAAATTCTTCGCGTTAGCACTAGCCTGTTCGGCGCTGAATGCTGTCGTGTTGATCGGAGTTGGGGGTACCATATGGTTAACGACGACGTCCAGCATGAGGTACATGCCCCTCGAATGGAGAGATGCACTGAGGTTTTTGAGATCATCGACCGTTCCAAAGTGGGTATTGTAGGAAGTCAGATTTTGTGGCCAATACCTGTACAGGGGTGACGACGGTCTCAGCGTACCTCCCGGCCATCATGTAAGAATGTCTACTTACCCGTGATAGGCCTCGCCAAACGGTGTGAATCCTTCGACATTTGTAAAGGGTGGCGAGATCCAAATGGCATCGAATCCCATTCCTTGGATGTAATCTAGATGCTCGATAATGCCTTGCCAAGTTCCACCACAGTACCGTAGAGCAGACGGATCGCAAGACGTATTGTATCTCGCGCCGCTAAGCGCAAACCTGTCAGTCACGATCTGTCGGGGACAGTCAGTGTCTCCTTGTTATGATGGTTACCCGGCTGTAAGATGGACCTGGTAAATAGAGCGCGACCTCCATTTCTGCGCATTCGCAGCATGGGTTTCGCAATAATAGAAAGAGAGGAGTGACCAAATGAGAAGAAAGACTCGGTGCATCGTGAAAAAAGAAAAGAAAAAGTGATGACCGTCATGCAACCAGAGCAGCAGAACTCTGGAGCATTGGTGCTATAGGCAGGACAAGTGGGGAACTCTTTGTAAATCGCCTCTGGAAAATTATGTTACGTGCCACCTGCGGATCCCACTCTAGTCAGCTCGGCAAGCATGGATAGCGTGACATGGGCTCCAACGGTGGCGTGTTGCGATCACGTGTGCAAGAAATCAACTGGACTCTTCTTCAATCCTTCTGTCCAGTGCGCTTGAGGGAATGGTTCAATTGTATTATTGTGCGTCTATCAAGGGTTTGCTATAAGGAAATTGATCCGTCGTGGCTTATACTTCCCGGACTCCAAACTGCATCGCGGAAGAAGTGCTGTCGTTAAGAAAGCTGTCGTTGGGCGCTTCAATGATCGCTACTCACCTCGTCCAAACCACTGCTCAATTATGCAGGTGATTCATTGGGGTTCAAAAGCCATCAGTATTTAAGCTGTCCGCGGTACTTAGCTGGCCATGAGACACCTGCAGCTGGCTTAATGCGCGGACTGCCGCCAATCTAACCCGGTAAGTGTACACTTTTCACATGGAGTTGAAGATACCGTTAAACAACCAGATCAATTATTGTGGCGAGTCATCGGCTTTTCGTTCAGTCCATTGCAACACAAGGTGCACGAATTATGTGGTTGTCAGGTACCTGCACTGTCCAAAAGCCGCCGAACTCCGATGCTATGTATGTATTACGCTTTGGCCATGAGCGTGAAAACCCTAGTTTGGACAGTCATGTTGCTGTGAGTCCTTCACCAGCACTTTCTATAATCCCGCGTGTTGCCCTTGGACCCACCACAGACAAGTAAATCCGTAAGTAAGTAGCTGAGATGACCCTTTTTTTTTTGCTTATAACATTACTAGAAGATGAGGTATATATGCGATTGAGCAAGTGTAGCAGGTCAGAACTGTGAAATAACGGTACCAAGTTACTGGCATAGGCAGTGACAGATTAGTTGTCGGTGCTTACTGTAAGCGCTTGTTGACTCTATTTCCAACCGACAGCCATTCACGTCGGCCGCATTAGATCCCGGCGGCGCTCCTTGGTCGGTCAATCAATTTTTCACGCAGCTGCCAGTGCTACATGAGACAACACTATCAGCGCATGTACGGCGGATCCGGGCACCATGAAACCCTCGATCTTGGACGATTTTGAGGAGGGTGCAAGTTTGAGGAAGAGGCATGTTGGTACATAGCCAGATAGAAGCGGCGGCATTTGAATGGGAAGATGATGGATTTCAGTCTTCCACCAGATGTGCCTGGACATGTTTCAACTCGACCTGACTGACAAAGTGCTCGAATGACTGAGCACATATCGGTTGCGGGAATGCGGCTGCCAGACTACAAGGAATGCGTTCGGTTGCGAGTAGCTCGCTATAGTGTGGTATGGACGCCTCTGAATTGCAACCGAGTATCGCCCATGCGACTCTGTAACTGCAAGACACTGCCCTGCAAGGTGCATCAATGGGTGAACCCAGAAGTCATCCCCCTTGGCCCCTTCTGCACACCTAAAGGACGCATGAACTCCGTCCGTATCAGCAAGCTGTGTTGCTGCCCACAGCCAGAAATTTTGTCGGCAATTAGCAGTTTGTTGCACGTCAAAATCCGGCTATCTCTCAACGTAAATGTCGGGCAGCTACATTAGTATCCAGCCGCTTTGTCGCCGGCCTTGATAAGTATAACTTCGGGGGAGCAGTTGGCGTGACGTGTTCATCCTCTCTCCCTTCCTCGCCTCCACCTGTGTACTGTCTGTGAATTCGTACAGTCATGCAGAAAATGCTCGAGGGTTTGTTGCGGGAATACAGCCTGCAGGCAAAGGCAGTCGGTGCCCTCCTCGCCTTCGCCATCCTGGGCAAGGCCGTACGGTCCCAGCTTAGGGCCAGAAGACGTCTGCCTCTACCTCCTGGTCCTCCTGGCCACTGGTTGTTTGGGAATGCCCTTCCCAGGGAAAAGTACGTTCTTCCCGCAGTTATCGCATGTTGCAGCTGACATCAGTATTCACGCGCTCTCCAGCCAGTCTCAACAGTTCGCCGAATGGATCAACGAGTATGGACCCATCATTTCACTACGGGTAGGCCCAAGAACCATGGTCATCATAGGGCGCTATCAGGTACGGCGCAAGGTCGTTCTCTCGATAGACTAGCTGAATCTGAGCGAACGCCAGGAATCTGTAGATATTATGGAGAAAGAGGGCGGTTTGCTGGCAGATCGTCCCCGTGCAGTTGCAGCGGGTGAAATTTTGTCCCGTGGACTTCGGATGATTCTTGCCCCCGCTGGCGAGCAGTTCCGTAGATTACGAAGGTGAGAAGGAGTTAGTACACTACTGATAACCTCGCTAACTCTATTGCAATAGAGCTGCACACACCCATCTGCAAGCGAAAGCAGCAGAGTCATATGGCCCCATCCAAATGCAAGCTGCACGCGATGTCATCCTTGACATTCTTGATGACCCCAAGCACCATCAAGCACACGCCAACCGATACGCTGCATCCGTCATTCTGCGCGTCACGTATGGCAAGTCGACACCCACGGGAACCAATGCGCCTGAGATCGTCCTCATTCACAAGATGTTGAAGCGCTTCCAGACACTTATGCGTCCTGGCGCGCTTCTCGTGGAGAAGTACCCAATCTTGAAGTATGTGCCCGGGTATGCAAGCTACCTTCACGAATGGCGCAGAGAGGAGCGTCAACTGTTCCACGAGCAACTTAACCGCGTTGCCGTGGAATTAGTAAGTTCTTGCTGGAGGGGCTAAACACCATAGACCTGACAGTTACCTTCAGAAAACAGGAAACTCTGGTCCTTCGTTTGCAAAATATCTCCTCGAGAACCAGGAGACGCACAAATTGTCGGATGAGGAAATGGCGTATCTGACGGGTTCGCTCTATGGTGCCGGTTCTGACACTGTAAGTCATCGCCTTGTCGGCTTCACGCTGGGTTTGACGCGTGTGGGATCTCTAGACTGCCGTTGCTATCATGGTATTGGTTATGGCTGCTGCTTGCTTCCCTGAAGCACAGGACGCTGTGCAGGAGGAACTCGACAACGTCATCGGTCGCGATCGTGGTATGTTTCCCTCGTCTTATGAAATGCGTCAAACTTGTTGACGCATGCACATAGCCCCTACATTTGATGATTATAATGCATTGCCTCAAATCCAGGCATTCATGCTCGAATGTCTCCGCTGGCGACCGGTTACTACACTCGGTACGGCTGCGGTCTCTACGTGCGCCATTCAACCTGACCCTGTCATCCATAGGTTTTGCCCACCGTGCTCAGACGGACATCATATACGTATGTTGGTTTACAGTGTTATGATCCCCTAGCTAACCGTCACTGCAGAAAGATATTTGCATCCCTGAGGGGGCAATCGTTTTCGGAAACCACTGGTATGCCATATCTTCGGATGTATTTGTCTCCATTGAACATTCCTTGTAGGGCTATCTCTCGGGATGCTAGTGTATACCCGAACCCCGACAAGTTCGACCCCCAGAGGTGGTTGGGCAGTGACGGGCGTATCCGCGAAGACCTTCGGTTCCCTAGTTTCGGATTTGGAAGACGGTGAGGCTCTTGTTTGTGGACTATATTCTGTCCACGTTAGGTGCTGATAAACGCGCCTCTGCATTAGTATTTGCCCTGGCCAACACATCGCCAACCGGTCCATCTTCATTAACGCTGCTCTCCTGCTTTGGTCTTTCCGTGTTACTCAGGACCCTAAAGCTCCTATAGATGACAAGGGTTTCGTCGACGGTGTCATTGCCCACCCGAAACCTTTTGCTGCGTGCTTCACGCCTCGTATCGGGGACGAAAAACACCTGAGAGCAGTTATGGACAAGTATGCGAATGATCTCTGAGTTGCTAGGTGGTCTTTACGTGGCTTGGATCTTCGGTTTTATTTCGCTATACTTTGTTAGATAGTGTTATGGGTTACTTTACAGCTTGAGTTTTCGTCTCGATATGATGTCATCCATACTGTCTCGTCTATTACTATCAGCACGCTTTGGTTACTACGGTCAGTTGCTTGGTAGTAGGGCTTCTCAAGTTGGGAAGACAGTGATCCTTCGACTGCCTGCTATTACAGGCAGCGCAAATGCTGCAGGATCTCTCGCATATGGACCGCATAACGCAGCTGCAAGATGAGATACAAAGGGTAAAAATGTCCATCGTTACGGCCGAAATGCGAACACTGATAAAACGATAGCTCCTTGTAATTATGTCGAGTAGCACTGCCTACCTCACCACTCGATCTACGTTCCTCCAAGTCAGCGAGGAGATACCGATCACGAAACAGCGGAACCCGGACAAGTTTGACCCGCCAGAGGTGTTTGAAGGTTGGGCGGGTTTCCACTTCTCGTTGACGTCCATGCTCACCGCGCTCACCTTTCGCCAGCTAATAAGAGGGAACTTGTAGATGACCTCATTATGAGAGCGAAACAAATTGAGGTGTTGATCCAGTCCTTGCCAGTCCCAGAACCCGAAGAGCAGCAAGTTTGTCGCACTTCAATTTCCAGATGTCATACGTTCCACTGACCAGTTTCTTGTTGACCAGGCAAAACGACTTCAGGACCTGGAGAACGAGATGACGGTAGCAAACCAGGAATACACTCAAGCTGTCGAGCGTGCTAGTATGTCCTTTCGTTTATACGCCGATAGACATCCCTTGTCTCCCATTTATGATATCTCCTGCAGAGAGCTTACACGGCCAGTTCTCGGAAGTCTTACGCACGATGCTCGACGCGGCCGACATCGAGGCTAGCTTACTTTCGGGACAAGGATCCACCTGAGGCTTTGCATTTCTTAAGCCCTCCTCTCCTCGTTCTCATCCTCTTTCTGGGAGTCCCCTCCAGCGTCAAATATACATCTTTGCTGAAGGCCCATGAAGGAATGACTTGCGGTCACGCTCTGTAATTTTCAAACGCATGTTAGTACCAATGTAATAGCTCTCGTAAGGCTCATTTTGCTCGGGTACGTGTTGGCCATGTGTGAATTCAGACAAGCCACTGTCTAGCCTGGTCGGTGAGTTATCCTGTGTAGGATTAGGTCGGTTCCAGTCGGAACTGGTGAATACTGGTGCCGGTGAAGTAGCGATGGTAACTCCAGCGTCTGACCCGCTGCTTTACCACTGACGGTCTACGATGGCGACGATAGCTGGCCCATCTGCAGCTGCTTTGCACTCCTTGTCGCCTTCCGACATTGAATTTCTGCAGTCATTACCCAAGGCTGAACTACACGCGCATCTCAACGGGTCCATCCCTTGGCAGACGCTCGCGGACCTCGCGGAACATCTGACCTTGCAGTCTGCAGATATCTCAGACGAGATAGCAGAAACGGTTGCAAGATTGAGATCTGGGTTGACGCTGGATGAAGTTTCCGAGTTCTTTCCGTTGTTCCGTGCGATCTACGCCATCACTTCGACCCCATCAGCGCTGAGCCGGGTCACTCGCGATGTTCTCGACTCATTCCTCAAGGCACACAGTGATCCTCCTGCTGGTTTCACGTATAAACCTGCTCCTGAATGCAACTATATCGAACTGCGCACGACTCCCCGCGCAACCGCACACATGTCGAGGTACACGTATCTAACCACTGTACTCGATGAGGTCGAGAAATTCTCAGCTGATCGAGCGGCATTGATCGTTTCCATCGACCGGCGGATGTCTGAGGCGGATGCGAAGGAGTGCGTCGATCTTGCGATCGCGCTCCAAGCTGCAGGTAGGCGTGTCGTAGGACTGGACCTATGTGGTGACCCGAGAAAGGGCGACGTTGCTACGTTCGAGAAACATTTCAAGAGAGGGAAAGACGCGGGACTGGGGATTACTCTTCACATTGCAGAGGTGGGTGTCATATATTTCCATGATTTTACAGCTTGCCTGGAAATTATAGTTGCAGACGAAAGAAAATACCATTGCAGAGTCTCTCGCCCTACTCGACTGGCGTCCGGACAGGCTAGGGCATGCAACTTTCCTCTCTGGCGAGCACAAGGCGTTGTTCTTTGCCGACGTATTGCAGCCAGATTCTTCCCCGTCATTGACTACCACATCGAACTCGGTTCAACCCTGGGATCCTGAGCATCCCTTGCATGCAATGTACTTGACTGCCTATCAGAAACATCTCGAGCGAATCCACGAGGAAAGTACGGAACCTGAAGAAGCTCGTCGAACGCTGAGTTACCACATAGACGCTGACAAAGGAGCGCGTCGTGCCGCGTTGCGAGACATCGAAGCTTTGTCTAAGCGGAACGGTGCTGTATACAAACCTTGCATCGAGATCTGCCTCAGCTCCAATTTACTGTGAGTTCAGCTTTTGTCGACCTTGCATTACGTCTCACACCATATGCAGTGCCAAGACCGTGCAGTCTCTCGAGGCTCACCATGTACAATATTACCTCGTAAATGACCACCCTGTTTCAATATGCGTATGTGCTGGATTTCGTTCTATGTTGTCTCGCTGTACTGAATTTTGTGCGATTGATGCACCATATATCGTGATCTGTAGACTGATGATACCCTCCCATTCCGGACTACTCTACTGGGCGAATACGCCCAACTCCTCGCAAAGCCTCCTTTGGGGCTTGGGCTTAGTCGCAAGCAGGTGAGGAGGATCGCAGCGATGGGCATGGAAGCGCGGTTCAGTAAGAAAGTGGAAACAGTGTAGTGAAGTACACATAAGTATGAATAGAAGTTGGTGTTTCCCGCATCCACGATGTCCAGGTAGTAAAAATCCAAGCGTATTATTGATACCAGTACATCCTAGGCTGTTTGACTACCTTGGGATCAAAAAAAGAAAAAAAGTTGTAAAAATTGGGCTCGACCGGGAATTGAACCCGGGTCACGTACATCTGACCACCCGGGGCGGCGGGTTTTTCCCGAAGCACGTATCTTACTACTGGACCATCGAGCCGCAATATCTTGCGAACTAATCTGACTTATGTGGCACCACGCTCCGGTACAATGGTAAGACCTAACTTGGGCTTGACAACCGCGCTTTCGCCGCATACATGATCTTCTATTTCACAGATGTGTTCTGGATGGGCCATGGAAGTTTTTCCGGGCGTCAATTCTGTTGCTTCCCAACGTTCATCTTACCAGGCCCTCTCGACTAGGTCAGCCCCACCGGCTGACTCTCCTTGAGAGGACTTTGTCAGTATGGCCATGTTTCAATGGGAAAACGTCGAACAGTTCATCGGTCTCGTTACCTTGCTATCTATGCGCAACAGTGGTCAAGTTGGACCAAAGACAGGGAAAGAGGACGAAGAGGTTCACAGCAACACTGACATCGACGTCGGCGGGGACGATTCGGATGTCCGGGATGATATGGAAGACGAACTGAAGCAGCGATTTCTGGACAGGTTTGCGGAGATTATGTCGAACGAGAAGGGTGACAGGCATGTCGCTGTGTGCTCTGTGGCACTCCGCGAGTCGGGGAACCGATACCCTGAGGGGGATGTCAAGGTTTCCTTACTGGTCTCCCGTAATCGGGATTTCAAGTCGCATGACAAGAGTTTTTTTAGCACCCTTGAAAGGCTACTTTCCACTATCGGTGCCACCGTGAACGAAGAGACAAACAGTATGTACACCATTATGTTCTGTGGCAGACTTTTACAACAACTTTGACATAAACACTGTAGGTTTGCCTGCGATTGAGAAGGAGCTTTGGGAGGAATTGGTACACTATAACCAATTGCGCCTTGATTACCATGAAGATAAATTGCGCAGCAATTTGCAAATGTTTAAGGCCGCTGGATGGATGAACAGCGTTCCACCATATAACACCTCCCATACACCGCACGCCGGCGACTCCGAATGTAGAACTTTCTGTGACAACTGCAATATCGGCCTTTACTCAGGTGCTACTCATGACGCCTACGTGAAGCATGCTCAGGGGCTTATCTGCGAGCTGGATAACATTCTTTGTTCCGACGATGACAGAGCAGCCCAGCGCCGCCTTCTTGCGGAGTATACCTATTCCATCCGCCATATGAAATCTCTCGGGATATTTCTTAATTCGGCTTCTGTTGGGCGTAAGCTCCTTGCTGACATATGTTGGCTGGGCCGCCTGAGGTCCTGTTATTACACACTCGTGGAAGCAGCACTTAATGTCCCTGGATTTTCAAAGCTATCTATTGTTCCTGTGAAGAACCTCCCCCGTCGCGCCTGTCCATCCACCTTCCCCGCTCTAGCGGATGTGATGAGATGCTTGGGTCTGGCCCTGGATCCGACCTCTGTTGAGGAATTCATCGGTGAAGGGTTGGACGTCACTGATGCGGAACGTCATTTCGAGCGGCTTCGGGATAGTATCTCCCGGCAACATCTTTCAACTCATGCAGAGCTTCAGCTTGTCCTGTATGCCATAAGGACAATGGACATCGAAACCGTGCACAAGGAAATATACCCTTACATTGGATGCAGCAAGCTGTCCTGCTTCCTTTGTACCGCTTTTCTCAAGTTCTTTGGTCAGTCGGGCTTTGCATTCAGGACTCGCGGATGTCATGGAAAAATATACCCCACGTGGGCTATCCCGGACATGAATGGGCTCCATGACGATACGGCTTTAGCCCTCAATTTAGCATCGAAGAAGATGCGAAACTTACTCTTTTGCGAGGCGACGAACTCTGTCATCCTAACTGCTCACGTAGCCGAATCCTCTGCTGGGGTTACAGACTACAATCCCCATTCCTTTTTCATTCGTCAATATCATAGAGAGTTGACTGCACAACGTGAATTCGATTTTCTGCGCGCACATACGCGCAAGAATTTGGAGTGGTGCGCACTTGTTGTGCGTAGGTGATCATGCACGTTGACGTTCTTCCTTCTTAGGAACGTTGACCCAGTTGAAGGAGGAAATACCTATGAAACGCCTGGCTATTTCACACCCGCGACAACTCCAGAGTGCCCTGGAGAGTGCGGAAATAGCGAGTCCAGGACTTTGGAGGAATGTTCCGAATATTATAGCCTGTGGTCATGTTCTGGATGTACCAAGGAGACGGAGTACTGCAACCTTCCTAGGGCTTTGGAGCACACCGAAATCCCGGGAATCTCCGGAGAATACTGCGAACGCTATGGCATGCACGGCGCTTTCGGGTGTGTGAAAGCTCCAGATCCCTATGGAAAATGCAAAACGTGTGCATGCGACACCTCAAGGAGATGCTCTAATTGCCGCGGTCCCTGGCTGTGCTGTGAGTGCTGTGAGCGCGAGTGGGTTTACTGTGAACATACCTTCCGGTGTGCTATAGGCAGACCTCTGGACACTGCTGACTACCTTATCCGGGCTTGCTGGACTGGCTTGTTGGACGACGTCGACGGGGACACCGCGGTGGACTTCGGATTCGTGAAGTTTGCGTCGGACCACGACTTGCAAAAACTCTTTGATTTGTATGTTGGCCTCGCACATATGGGCGTCCGAAGTCGGGAATTACACAAGTGGCAAACAGAAGGTACTTTAACGAAAAATATCATGGCTAAATATGAAGCGATACCTCAACGCATTCGTGGCACATCTTACCTATGGTTCATTGGGAATCTGAACATCTTTAATTCGCAAGATGTGCATCCCGATTTCCTAGCGGTTGCGCGGCCTTATCTCGACCCAGAAGATAGGAACAAAATGCCCCACGAATTGGTGCCAGAGGCGAAACGCAAGTCATTCTTGTTGTATTCCATGCTGCTAAACGGGTACCATCCAAATCCTACCCTATCTGGCACTATCTGCAAAGACCTTTATTTCGAATTTGGTTTCGTAACCGGACGTGGGTTTGAGGGCGAGGATGTCTTGCCCTGGGTTTACGGATGTCTCATCAACATATGCCCGTTCACCTTATTTTGGAATGCATTCAAGTCCCAAAGCCTCATCGCGTTGATGGATGCAAAGGGACTTGATTCGGCGCGCAAGCGAGTCAAGCATCTGGACACGTTCTTGAAGACTAAACGTAATGGTTACTGCCCTACTGTATGGCACCTCAGACTCTTCGTTTACTCCCTGGATGTGGACCCTCCCTCAGATGTGGCCGTGGACTATGGATTTTTCAACTGCCGGTCCGTCGAAGAAAAGTTCGCTCTCAAAGGGATATACAAAGAGATTCTCGAGTCTCCGTTTGTCGATCCCATGGAATTGCACGCGGCCTGCATCCAAGGGAAGCTGTGTGACTTCGTTTGTTCACATAACCCAAACCTTCAGCAAAGGTTCAAGAGGTTAATGGGCAACACGTACCCCCTGCCTGGAAACGTTAAATGGGCGGGTATGTGCACGGAGAATGTCTTAATACTTGACTCCACTCCAGAAGCTGCCCACAGTGTGTTGCCTTGCTTTGGTCGACAAGCTACTCGTATATATTATGTAGAGGAATGACGGTGTTTTAGCGCACTCAGTCACTCCCATTTCTGTATGGTTAGCAAAACCTACTCATTAGACCTCTCATCCGTTCACTGCTTTCCTGTCTGGTCCTGTATCATAATTTACTGCTTGCCAGAACTCTGTGCAGTACTGAGTAGCTTATCAGCACCACGAATAAGTGCATATGCGATACTAGATTTCCCGCGAACGGCATTCTTCCAGGGCCAATCCGAAGGAACCCAGGGTGGTTCTTGGATACAAGACGACACTAGCCACTAAATTCAAGGGAGATTCGAATAAGTACCCATGACATCTCAAACCACGTCAGCAGCCTGTGGCACAAGATGATGCGAGGACCACTGGAGAGCAAGCCCCACATACCAACCCACCTCTGGAACGATCAAATTCGGCGTAAGTTGCGACGTGAAAGAACGTCGCAAATACAGAAGGCTCGAGGTCAAGGACACACGAGTGAATTCGTTGCAAAGCCCTTCTTGCTGGCATCTCTTGTTTCTCATCCGAATCAGACAATCCCAATCGATACGTCACATACGGGATCCACAGGGCAACTGCTCGCTATTGTCTTCTTCTGCATTTCGTGCTCGTCTATCGAACAGCACGGGTATACAAACTCCAAGTGAAGGTGAGTGGGGGCTTATCAAAGGTCAACAGTTGGTAATGCGGGATGCCCCGGTTGATGCTAAGGTATGTAGTTTTTGGTGGACTCACAAAGACCTACGGGAATCTCCGCGGGCGTCAATCCTCTGCTGACCCACGATGTGCTGTTGACCATCTCATCGAGTCCCCCGATCTAGCCAGTCCATTAGCTGGCTGTGTTGAGGAGCCTCTTGTCAGTATGGCTAGGTTTCAGTGGGAAGACCTTGAACAGTTTATCGGTTTGGTTAACCTGCTGTCCCTGCGAGATGGCCAATTCCAACCGAGAAACGGCAATAAGGAGGAGCACGAAGACATCAACGTTTGTAGAGACGACCAGGTTGTTTGGGAAGGTGAGGAAGACGAACTCAAGCAACATTTTCTGGACAGATTTGCGGAGATCATGTCCAGAGACAAGGGTGGGAAATACGTTTGCAGTGCAGCACTCCAGCAGTCAGCCGGTCGACACCCTGGCGAAGATGTCAAGATATCCTTACTGGTTGCTCGCAATCATAATTTCCAGAAGCGGGATTCGAGATTTTGTAGCACACTTGAAAGGTTGCTCGCCGCTATCGCTGCATCTGTGCATGGGAATATAAACAGTGCGCCTGTTGTCATGCCCACCAGCTTTTGGATTGATGATACACGCGTCGTAGATGTTCCTGCGGTCAAGCGGAAGCTTTGGGAGGAGTTGGTGTGCTACAATCAACCTCGCCTCGATAAGGGTGCAAATAGGTTGCGCCAGCATTTGCGAGTGTTCAAGGCCGGTGGATCTCTGGACAGCATCCCGCCTTATTGTACCTCCAAGTTACCGCAGGACAGTGATTCTAAGTGCAGAACCTCCTGTGACGACTATGGTATCGGACCTTACTCAGAGGCTACTCATGTCGACTACATGAAGCTTGCACAGAAGCATGTCTTCGAACTTGATACCCTTCTTTGCACTGGTGATAGAGCCACCCAGCGGCGCTCTCTCGCCGAGTATACTCATCATTCCATCCGGCATATGCCATCTCTCCGGATATTTTTCAATTCCTGCCATAAGGTTTCCGCCGGGCATAGGCTCCTTTCGGACATCTATTCCTTGGGCCGTCTGAAGTCGTGCTATTATGTGCTCGTGAATGCAGCTCTCCATATTCCAGGATTTGCCCATCTGTCCATCGTTCTTGTGAAGAATCTCCTGCCTCGCGTCTGTCCGACCACTCTATCCCCTTTGACTGATATGATGAAATCCTTGGGTCAAACTTGGAGCCCAATCTCTGTGAAGAAATTTGTCAGCAGAAAGGCAGACGTCGCTAGAACACAGGGGAGGTTTGAACAACTTCAGAAGAAAATCTCTCAGAAGGTTCTCCATACTCATGCGGAGCTTCAACTCATCTTCTATATTACAAGGATGACAGACGTCCAGGTTATGAAAGAAATATACCCATTTATCGGATGTAGCAAGTTGTCCTGCTTCCTATGTACCGCTTTCCTCAATTCCTTTTGTCACCGTGGCATTATGTTCAGGACTCGCGGGGGCCACGGGAAGATCTACCCGCGGTGGTCCATCCCAGACATGGATGGACTTCGCGACGATACAGTCACTGCCCTCGATTCCGCACTGAAAACAATGCGGGACTCCCTTGCCTATGAGATACTCAAACCTCTCACACCAGCTGCTCATATCCCCAAAATTTCTACTGGAGTTACAGTTCATTACACGTATTCCACTCATCAACACGATAGACACCCGGTTTTCCAGTGCGAGGTTGATTCTTCAAGTACCAACGCGTTTGAGAACTCAACCAGGTACGTGGCTGCGTTAAGCGCTGACCATGGACACTGATCGGCGTACATACTAGTTTCGATCCAGCTGGACGATCGGAGACCTACAATGTAACCAAGGCTTTTGAACCTGCGGAAATTCCAATGCTCTGCAGAGAATACGGAGGGCGCGCGCCTGAGACCTCGGGTCAAGGTTCCCAATGCAATGATCCGCGGTTGCGCATTGAACTCTGTGATGAGCGGGGCGACTATAGACATACTTCCAACTCTGTGATAGGCCGAATTTTCGACACTGCTGACTACCTTCTTCGGGCTTCCTCGAACGGCTTCATAGCCGAACACGAAATGAAGCCTGGACACATTCGTCACGAGTGCCGCACATGGTTCCGTGAGAACTGGGTGGTTCTTAATTCGCGGTGTGAGCGTCCTGACTTTCTGACGGTTGCGAGACCGTACCTCGACCCAGAGGATAGGGAGAAGGAGCTCTGCCAACTAGTGCCAGAGGCGAAACGCAAGTCGCTCATGCTATACGCTATGCTGTTGGACGAAAACGACATCAGCTCCTTTCTGTCTGATACGATCTGCAAGGACCTGTATTTCGAGTTTGGTTTCGTAACTGGTCGCGGCTGCGAGGGTCAGCAGGTGTTGCCAGGGTTATATATGAATCTCATCTCCAGATGCTCTTTCACGGAGTTTTGGACCGCATTTGAATCCAAGGACCTCGTCACGCTAATGGACGCGAAGGCACTTAAAGGAGCGCGCAACGAAGTTCAGCATCTGGAGGCGTTCTTGAAAATCAAGTGTAACGATTGGTGTCCTACTGTGTGGCACCTCCGGCTCTTCGTTCAGTCTCCAGATGTGGATCCTCCGCCACACGTCACCATGGACTACGGTTTTTTCAACTGCAAGACAGTCGAAGAAAAAATTTCTCTCAAAGAAATATATAGAAGGCTGCTCGAGTCACCATTGGTCGACCCCATGGATTTGCATGCGGCCTGTATCCAAGGCGAGATGTTCGACTTTGCTCGTCAACATGCACCTCTGCTTGAGCAGAAGTTCAGGAGGCTAATGACCAACATTCATCCCCCAGTACCCATAGATATAGGTGCCTGTGCAGCGGATGAAGTTGAGACCCCAAGTTTTCTTTTATTTTTGACTCTCTTCTTTTTCTTCCTTTCGTTTCCATTCATATGGATTTAGGGTTGAGTGTACGTTTACCCCATGCGCAAAGTGGATGTTGAGGGAGCTGAAATATACGTGGTCTAAGTTTGTCTGTGTCCATTGGACCACCCGAAATCACTCGCCACTGAGGTATCTGCCCTACGAGTCGTATAGAAGTTCGATGAAACGGAGTTGTAAGATCGAGCGAGAGTGTATGGTGTCGCCACATTTTTTGTAAATAAAGTCCGAGAAGCCGCACGAAATCGCTACGAGTATTTGTACCAGTAACGACATCCACACCAAATCGATCGTCAAGAAAACGAAGGCACGACACCCACATACCAGCCAATCCTCGCTCTTCAACGGGATGTGCATCCACCGTAGGAGGCTGAGACTTCAGATTTCAGAGTTCAAGTCTACGTCCGCGTCGGAGTACATTGGCTCACCTCGGGAATGTTGTCCGATTCTGCAGGGCTTCTCGCTAGTCGGTCTGACGGACTTTTCTTTCGCAAAACGTTTGTCTTCTCTTTAGTCTCCAGTATGCCTGGGTGAGACTTGAGCATGATGGCCGATGTTGGGACTGTCGAAGAGATACTACTCGAGGTACAACTTTCATAGTTCTTCAGTAACTTTTCATTGCTGAGGACAATCTACAGTTGTTAAATTTCAACAGGGAAGCAAGTCGTTTCAGGATATCCGACAGATTCTGCTGCAAGACTACATACATAGCACAGTTAATGGAACTTCTTTGCGTGTGTGGTTCGGTTCTAGATCCTGGGCTCGCCTCATGGGACCTATGGCAACTTCTATGAGCTCCGATGTATTGCCTTCAGACACGTTGCATCGTACTGGTCATTTTATGAGCCCCCAACCCAGGCAGTTGCCTCAAGCTCTCGAGAGGGCCTAATTACTATGGCCAAGTTTCAATGGGAAAACCTCGAACAATTCATCAGCTTAACAAATCTGTTGTCTCTGCGCAATGGCGGACAACTTGGACTGGGAGATACGAAAAAAGATGAAGATGTCGAGGTGGACGACGACTTCAGCCGAGGCAACTCGGATACTGGGGATAGCAAAGAAGACGAGCTCAAGAAACGTTTTCTGGACAGGTTCGCGGAGATCATGTCGAGAGACAAGGGGGGGAAACATGTGTGTTGTGTAGCACTCCGGGAGTCGGGGGACCGACACCTCGACGAGGAGATCAAGATTTCCGTGCTGGTCGCTCGTAATGACACCTTCAACGAGCAGGACACGAAATTCTGCAGCACTCTTGAAAGACTGCTCACGGCTATTGGTGCCTCCGTGTACGAAGAGACGATCGGTATGCTCATTAGTGTTCTCCATGGCAGTCCCAGAACTAATGACACGTACATGATAGGTCTACCAGTAATCGAAAGGGAGCTTTGGGAGGAGTTAATACGTTACAACCAGCCGCGTCTAGGTCTTTATGCAGATAGGTTACTCGACAATTTGAAAGCATTCAAAGCCGCTGGATCCCTGGACAGCCTCCCTCCCTACAGTGCCTCTCAGTCACTCCAGCACAATAATTCCGAACTGAAAATCTTCTGTGACAATACTGATATTGGTCCTTACTCAGACGCTACCCATGACGCCTATATGAAACTTGCCCAGGAGCATGTCCGTACACTGGACAACATTCTGTGCACCGGCGACAGAGTCACCCAGCAACGCCTTCTCGCTGAGCATACCTATTCCATCCGACATATGAAATCCCTCAGGATATTCATCAATTCCTGCCCTAAACTTTCCGTTGGGCGTAGGCTTCTCTCGGACGTCCTTTTCTTGGGCCGTCTGAGGGCCTGCTATTTTACACTCGTGGAAGCGGCGCTCAACATTGCGGGATTTGCCCATTTATCTATCATTCTTGTGAAGAAACATCCACCTCGTGTCTGTCCGGTCACTTTACCCTCTTTGGCAGATGCAATGAAATACCTGGGCCAGGCCCTTAATCCGAGCTCGGTTAAGAGGTTCATCAGCGCAAAGGCGAGCGTCATTAGTGCAGAACGAAATTTTAAGCAGCTTCAGAACAATACCTCTCACAAACATCTCCACACTCATGCGGAGCTTCAACTGGTCCTTCACTTTACAAAGACGACCGACGTTGGAACCATGAAGAGAGAAATATACCCGTACATCGGGTGCAGCAAGTTATCCTGCTTTCTCTGTACAGCTTTCCTCGAGTCCTTTGATTATGGTGGCGCTTCGTTCAGAACTCGTGGGAGTCACGGCAAGATTTACACACTGTGGTCTATCCCAGACATGGATGGGCTTCACAAGGACATGGTCACTGCCCTCCATTCCACACTGAAGAAGACACGAAATCTCCTCGTTCGCGAGATGATCAAACCTATCACCATAGCCGCTCATATTTCCGAGTCCACCGCTGGTGTTACAGATTATAGTCCCCAAGCATCTTTCATCAATCAGTATCACAAAACTTTGGCTGCTCAACGTGAATTCGATTCTCTGAGTGCAAATGTACCTAAGAATTTGGCCAGGTGCGTGCTTCTATTGTGCAGCCACCCATGAGTACCAACTACGTTATATGTAGGAATTTTGACCCGGACGAAGAAGTGGACACACACGATGTACTCAGTGTTTCGGAGCGTTCCGAAACTCCAGAGGCCTCTGGAGAATGCGCCAATTGCGAACGTGAGACTACGAGGGAATGCTCTAATTGTCGTGGTCCATGGTTATGCAGTGAACGCTGTGAGAACGAGTATGACTATTATGAGCATACTTTCAGGTGTGCCATAGGCCGACCGCTCGATACTGCCGACTACCTTGTTCGGGCCTGCTGCACAGACTACTTGGATGATCTTGATGAGGACACCAAGGAGGATTTCGGATTCACAAAGTTTGCGTCAGTCTATGATGTGCGGAGACTATTTGGGCTGTATGTCGGCCTCATTCACATGGGCGTTGGAAGCCGAGAATTGCACAAGTGGCAAACTGAAGGCACGCTGATCGAAAATATCACAGCAAAGTATGAAGCTATACCTGAACGCAAACGTGGCGGATACTATCCATGGTTCTGTAAGAACCTGCACGTTTTCAATTCTGGAGATGGACCCCCCGACTTCTTAGCGATTGCCAGACCATACCTTGATCCAGTGGATAGAGAGAAGGAGCCCCACCAGCTGGTCCCAGAAGCAAAACGCAAGTCGTTCCTGCTCTATGCTATGTTGTTGAACGGATACCACCCAAATCCCTCTATCCAGTTTGATACGATCTCCAAAGAGCTCTATTTCGAATTCGGCTTCGTAACTGGCTGTGGCTCTGAGGGCGAGCAGGTGTTACCTTGGGTGTATAAGAGTCTCATTCCCAAATGTTCCTTCACAGACTTTTGGACGGCATTTCAATCCAATAACGTTGTCGCGTTGATGGATGCGAAAGGACTCGGACCAATGCGTAGGAAAGTCCAGCACCTCGAGGCCTTCATGAAAATTGGGCGCAACCATTGGTGTCCTACTGTATGGCACCTCAGACTCTTCGTTAACTCCGCAGATGTGGATCCTCCACGACATGTTACTGTGGACTATGGGTTTTTCAACTGCAAGACAGTTGAGGAGAAATTCTCTCTCAAAGGAGTGTTTAAAGAGCTCCTGGAGTCTTCAAGTGTCGACCCCATGGAATTGCACGCAGCTTGTATCAAGGGAAAACTGTACGATTTCGTTCGTGGACATAAACCGAACGTCGAGCAGAGGTTCAAGAGGTTAATGGCCACCACCTATCCACTCCCCGGCAATGTTGAATGGGCTGGCATGTGTGCGGAGAATGTCGCGATCCATGGTTTGACCGCTGAAGCTGCTCGAAGTATGATATCTACCTTTGGTCAACATAATGCTCGCATCGTCCTCGTGAAAAAATGAAGACTTGGCTTGATGCCTTGGTTTACTTCTGGCCCATACAATCAGGAGGTCCCACGAGCATTGGAGGCTACGTCCCTTTACTGGTCTTTTGTCTGCACTATGTCATCTTGTACTTTTTCCATACTATGTATAATGAAGCATGCCGAACACTGACTGATAGCAGTTTAATTTCACACCCACGCGTCCCTAGGTTGCCCCCTAGATGCATGATTCCAGATTGATTGAATAGCCCTCATGAGGTTCTGGAGGACGGCTCGGCGCGGGGGCGTGGTGGCGCTGGCGTTCGATGTTCACGGTTCTAACTGAGGAGGTTCGAATACCAGTAGCAGTTCAGGTCACCGTGAGCAACGATGTACGAAGTCGGCATGACTTATGGCGGTACAAGGGTCCATTAATATCGCTACACTCGCAAAAGAGCATGTTTACGAAGTGGCTATCCCGCGAACTGATCATGACCAACCTAATACTGGTGATATCACTAGATTCCTAATTTTACGCCAAGGTAATATATTCATCTGGCAATAAGCATAATGTACTAAAAATGTGTAAAATGTCATATATAGCATTATAATGCTTTAAGCCTTGTGTCAAAACTATATTGGATATGGCATGTTGCCGCTCGAATCAAAAAGACAGATCTGGCAACATCAAACACCAAATGTTAGTTATTCCATCACATAATAATCTCAATAATATGTGTATGGTGCGGTCTTGTCTGTCAGACACAAAAGACAACACCAATAGTTTTATTAACCACGTAATAATAATTTGTTTAACTACTATTTACTTATCAACAACTATATATAGATTACTCTAGGATGGAACTTGTAGAGCCTCACAGCCCTTGCCCTGCTTAGGGCATGCCTGACACCGCAAGTAGGTTTTCCACGATAACTGTACTTACCCATGATCCAACGGAAATGACAAAGACATACCAGATTTAGACATACACAATAAAGCTTACCTAATTTAGGCATATCTCGTTCAGACTTACCTTTAAGTTCATGGACCCTGACTCTAACTCAGAGGATCGAAGTCAGAGGCAAGAGTGAAGAACTTGAAAAGGCTCCTCCAGCGGGGATTATATATTGTATGTACTGTACAGTTATTAGTGATTATTTTCCATGCTTTGACCATTTCCACAAATGGACAAGTACAAAATATTCATTAAATGACATGTGGTTACATTATGCTTGTCTTGGTAACCCAGATATATTACATATATATTGGTATATCATTTGGCTCAATGTGTGCTACATATGACCAATCAATCACCTTGAGTTACCCATGATATAGCCTTTATATAATTATATTTTGCAATATATTTTGATAACTAACCGATATATTTTGGGAGCAACGTGCCGAATTACATCTACCTAGTGTACACATTTTTACTTTGTCGCGAAGCATCTCAGTGGAATGTGAGCTGTAAGATGAGTTCAAAGGGTAAGTAAGCACCCATCGCTCTTTGCTTGTTCGGTGTTCTTTGCTGAAAACGTTCTCTCTTCTTTCTCATCCACCAGACAGCGCCAACCTATGTCTGGTGGAATCCTGTATGGCGGAACATTATTGCGGCCTTTCACTCCACACTTCGTGCTTGTATGTCGAACTGTGTGGCTACACGGTCCCTGCATCATATATTACGTGCGTCAGGCGAACACGCAGAGAAAATGACAGCCAACAAAAATACACCCTATGTTCTGGATTCACCACTCCTCCAGATATCCGCGGCGATGTTTCCTCGTCTTCGCATCCCCAGGGGCCTCTCTTGTCTTCGAGTTCACCGCCACTCTTCCACACCGAGTACATCTGCATCACTCCTGAACTTGAGCCTCGCCCAAATCACCTCACCCTTCGCCTGTTGGACAGGAGCATCCGGAATAAGCAAGCTGACCACAATACAAAAGTAGCTCAGGTACAAAAAGACGTAAATAAGCCCACCGACACAACAGAGGAAATGCTATACAGAACAAAGCAGCAAAGGTAGCGTAGATGACGAGGGAGACCAGACATAGCCAACGAGGACTGTGGGGAAGTGGATTGTTGAGCCTGTCCATCCTGCAGATTCACTTTCCGTAGAAGTCTGCTGCAAGAGACTGAGTGCCTACTTTGAAGTTTGCATGTTTTTAAGGGCAGTCGTTGCAGTATGTGCACAAGGGCAAAGGGTGGGTAATGCAGGTTCATGCACTCTTAGGCTCACATATGCAGCCGATGGCGTCCTACCTACACTATGTCATCTGGTTCTCGATTTGGGCTGCCTCATGGGACCCATGGAAGCTTCCATGGGCGTCAACTTGACGCCTCCTGACACGCTGCTTCCCGCTAGCCATCCTACTGAACCCTCAACCCAATCGTTCCATCGTCCGATCCTCTCTAGAGGACTCCCTTGGTATGGCGAAGTTTCAGTGGGAAAACCGCGAACAATTTATCAACCTAGTCAACATTCTGTCTCTGCGTAATGGTGGTCAGCTCAGACTGAATGACAATGAAAAAATTGAAGAGGTCGAAGTTGTCGTGGATATCCTTGGGAACAAACCCTTTATTGGGAATAGCGAAGGGGACGAATTCAAGCAACAATTTCTGGACAGCTTCGCCCAGATCATGTCAAGAGACAAGGGCGGAAAGCACGTATGCTGCGTAGCATTGCACCGGTCAGGAGACCGGGCCCATGACGTGGATTTCAAGATTTCCTTGTTCGTTGCGTGTAATACTGCTTTCAAGGATCACGACAAGAAGTTCTGTAGCACAGTTAGTGAGCTTCTCTCAACCATTGGGGCGTCCTTACACGACAAGACGAGAGGTAGGTGTATTGTTGTGTCTCTTGGCAGAATTTGAGCCAATGATTCATGGTATTGCAGATTTATCCGTAGTCAAAGAGAAGCTTTGGGAGGAGTTAGTACGTTATAACCAACCTCGCATTGATCGTTATGCGGGCAGCTTGTGTGGCGACTTGCGAGCATTCAAGAATGCTGGATCCCTAGAGAACATTCCTCCTTATAGCACCGAGTCTCAGTCACTGCATGGCGCCAATGCGGAACCTATCACTGTCTGCGACGATCCTGGTATCGGTCCTTACTTGGCGGACACTCATGACGCTTACATGAAGTTTGCCCAGGGGCATATCCTCGAGCTGGATGATATCCTTTGCTCCAACAACAGAGCGGCCAGGTGGCGTCCGCTCGTACAGCGAGCTTATGCTATTCGCCACATGAAATCACTCCGGATACTTATCGGTTCTTGCTCGAAAGCTTCCATCGGGCATAAGCTCCTGAAAGACATCCAGTTCTTGGGTCGTTTGAAATCTTGCTTTCATACACTCATAGAGGCGGCACCACGTATCCCTGGGTTTTCCCAGCTGTCTATAATTCCTGTGCAGAACCTCCAACCTTGTACTCTTTCATGCACATTACCCCCTTTAGAAGACGCAATGCAATATCTAGGTCACACCTTGAGTACGACTACCATCAGGAGTTTTATCAACAAGAAATGGAGTATTGCAAAGGCAGAAGAGAGATTCAGTCAACTTCAGAGCAAGGTCTCCGGGAAGTCTCTCCACACTCACGCTGAACTTCAGCTCATCCTTTCCATCACAAAGACCACATACGGTGAAATCATGAACGGGGAAATATACCCGTATATAGGATGCAGCAAGTTATCCTGCTTCCTTTGTGCTGTTTTCATGAAGTGTTTTACTCTGGACGGCGTTACACTCAGAACACGTGGGTGTCATGGAAAGATCTACACTCAATGGTCCATCTCGGATATGGACAGACTGGAAGATGACATGGTCAAGGCTCTTGGTTCTGCGCTGGAGAGAATGCAAAACGTCCTGTGCAACGAGGTCATGAAGCCTATCACATCAACCACTCATCTTCCTGAGTCATCTGCTGATGTTACGGATGATACAGGTGATACAGATGACACAGATGACACAGACGAGATGGAGACATGCTTGTAGCAGAAATGACTTACTTTCAGTAGTATTCTGCACAGTTAACCCTTCTTTTCTTCCTGCTCACACTGCTACTCCGACCGCAAGTATACACATCGTTGCATGATTCTACGGACTTCTTCGTTCTCGCCGGAACTACCTCATACGTTGGGAACGCCAGAGTGTACAACCCGATGCCTGCTATACTATAGACTGCATGTGACTGTTGACTACTGCTCTCGGCTTTTGCCACTTTGCTACTACTGCTCTGACCCCTGACACCTGGTCATGTGACCTCCCCCCTCTTGCTCCCAAGACACCTGCTCCCCAGTGTAGGAAAAGAAAAAGAGAAGAGCTGGGGAGGGTAGAGATGTCTGAAGGAGGAGAGATCTTCCAAAGGGGCTTCTATAGCCTGGCAAGAAAAGCTGTCTGGGAAACGTCTGGGGCTGTCTGAGGCTGTCTAAACACAGAGAAAGGCCACTCGCGACCTCCTCAACTCGAACTCGAAACCCGAACTTGAACTCGTGACTTGTAACTCGATTGTTAGAAAAGTAAGTACAGGCTAGGTAATGAAAAAAAATGCTGACTAAGCAAGAAAACCTCGCACTAAGGTAATAAACATATAATAACTGGAAAATCAAGTTAAAATATGAGAAACACAGAATAAAAACAAGATCTCCTGGTAGGGAAAACCCATTCCCTACATCTCCCCATCACTTAGATACCAACTGTCCTCAGTTGAGGTCCAGCCAGTCCTAGGATACCTGCAAACCGCCCAAAACCGCTCATCCACGAAAGCTGGAACCTCCTCACAACCGCTGAAGTAGCCACAATGTGTGACCCACCGTCCGAAAGCTCCCATTGAGTAGTGTGAGGTGCCAAAAAATCGAGAGGGACAGATGTTGGACGAACGAGATACAGCGCGTGCACATCGAGAGACAGCAGAGGAGGGAAGGGAGAGCGCTGCAGAACAACGGCTCAGGCTGTTGACACAAAACCGCAGGAGACGGTAGAGGGCACAAGGGAGAACACGCAGCAAAAGGAATCATATTAATTGGCCCGTCTGTTCCTGAGAAACACGCAAAACGGTCCAGAGTGCTCCCCGTGAGCAAAACTTTGAATATCTCCGCACCCAGGATGATGACAGCGTCGTAAGATACACCATTTGAGAGCCCTCGTCGAGTAGAATAGGATCCTCGAAAAGCGAGAGATACGGCGGAAAAATGGGGGAGAAAGGCACTGGCCACAAATGGGGGAAGGAGGAGAACAAGGTGTTGGCAAGCAACGGTGAGGCCAGTGGACATGAAACCTCGGAAGGTGGCTCTACACGAACAGGAGAGCCCGGCACAAAAGGAATCTCACCGATCGGACCTTCCGAACCCGAGTTATCGCCAAAGTTGTCTCGTACCCCTCCAGAGGCGGACTTCGCCATATCTCGAAAACGCCTGCACAGAATTCGCCGAAAGAGAATTCAACGGGGTCAGCTTGGCAGGAAGAACGCGGGTACCAGTTTTCGAGAGAAACGGCTGAGAAACGAGGGAGATATGGCGCCAGGAACATATGCCAGTGTGCCCGAATGCAGAAAAGTGAATATCTCAGGAACCATTGAGCGCGTCACCGTAAACCAGATACTCCCAGGTAGCTGTGAGCGAGTAGTACCGCCGTGCATAAATTCGAAAGGCCCGGCATAAAAACGGGCGAGATACACCATCCTAACCTCCCCAACCCTGTTCAAACACAAAGACTCAAATAACTTCGGAACCACGAACGCGTGCACTACGTCTGGGATATCGTCTGGTAGGGTTCGTCTAGTAGAGGCACGTCTAAAAAAAAAGCGAACGATTCGGGCCGGAATTGAACGAGCTATGCCCCAAACACGGTAGGGGGTAGGAGGAAGGGTATGCACCGATGAATAAAGGGCCAGCGGGGCAGCACAAAATGAAGGGGGACGCTCAAGGGGAGTGGGGAGAGCCGGGAGAACAAGGAATTGAGGGGATACGTGCACCCAACCCCAAGATATTCGCAAAACTGATCTGAGTCACCTCTACCCACAAGCATCCTGATTTCTCGACAACGGCTGCACCAACCCAGACACAAGGTACACCGATCGAAAGCGCTGAGCAAGTAGTATTATATCCCTGAAAATCGAGTGAAATGGCAAAGATCCGGGGGAGATACGACGTGGACACGGTGTGGGGCAGCAAGATGGGGAAGGAGAAAATGCCGCCGCGGGGCAACCACTGAGACAATCGATATGAAACTGGAGGTGGTGGTAGAAGACACAAGGGAGGGGACAGAGAAAAAGGGATCAGACCGATTGGACCATCCAGTCCTGAGATACCTGCAAAGCTGCCTCATACTCCTCTGTAAATGAAAAACTCCTGTATCTCCACAACCAGTGAGCACGTCACCACGAAAAAGGTATCACCCGGTAGCTGTTGACGAGTAGAGCCACCATGCGAAAAAGCGAGAGTTCCGGCGTGAAAACGAGCGAGATACACAATCTCGACCTCCCTACCCTGTTCATACACAAAAACTCAAATAACTCCACAACCGTGAATGCGCGCGCTACGTCTTTTATATCGTCTGGTAGATGTCGTCTAGTAGAGTCACGTCTGAGAAAAGCGAACGATTCGGTCGAGAATTGTAAGAGATATGGTCTAACCACAGTAGGGGGGAGGAGGGCGGCATCGCGTTGGTGAGGAACCGCTAGGTGGAATTCTACAAAACTTCGGGAGGTGATAGGGACGTGCAAGGAGAGTCGGGAGAACGAGGAACCGGAAAAAGCGGCGCACCCAATCCCGAGATATTCCAAATTTCGTCCTACAGTGCCTTTCTCCAGGGATTGGGCCATATCTCCAGATGCGCTGAGACCACTACAACGAAAGGTACACCGTTAGAAAGATCTCGAGGAGGAGAATGTAAATCCCGATTTGCGAGAGGGACAGGTGAGCAGTGGTCGAGATAACGCGTCAACGAGGTGGGGAACGAGGGACTCCAGGTGTGCGGCTGCCTGACACTCGGCAAGGGGAGACTCCATGAATGATATATGCATAAAAAGAAGAACAAAACACAATGAAAGAAGTCCCAATGAGCTAGGGCGACTGTATACTGACTCAGTACACCCTATGAGAGGGCTGGGGTGTACGACTGCGGCTATACCGCCTTCCCAAGTGTGCTGGTTCCCAACTACTATGAGATGGCCGGTTACTGTAGGAACTGGAGGTCACCACTCTGTCAAGCTGCCGGACCAGAGTGGGTTCGTCCCTCAAGTGTGCTGACAAATGTGAGCATGCAAGCGACAATGCAGGTGGTGGGGAGCAGTGGTAATAGTAGTCGCGGGAATCATAGGAATCACGGCTGTGGGACCTGCTTGAATACGAGTACTGATGGCTATAACTACGGCTGGGTGGACTCTCAAAGTACAAACGAGATGGCGAATGTGGGCGGCCACGGCCACGAGAACGAGAGCGAGATCGACCATGAGAGTATGAGCAGGAATCGCGGGAATCATGGCTGTGGGGCCTATCCAAATACGAGTGCTGATGCCTATGACCATCATTGGCTGAACTCTCGAAGTACGAGTGAGACGATGAATGTGGGCGGCCATGGCCACGAGAGTGAGACCGAGAATGACCGCGAGAGTATCTTGCAGGTAGAGACTGAGGAGGTGAGCGAGGGCGGCACAACGAACCATCACCCGAGCTTGAGGACACAGTAGGTGTTTGAGTGGGGACCTGGGGTTGCACCGGTGCTGAGCGACGACTCAGCCCTTCCACTGAGAGTGGTGCACACAACAGTTGTTCCAAGGGGGTATTGGGGTGCACTGACAAGTGGGGATCCTCCAGAGATATGAGCCAGCCTGGACTCGAAGGAGGAATTTGAATATCCGTAGACTGATTTCCTAGATCCCAGCATGCCAGACGGTCCTTGAGAGTGCGCCCGGGTACTTCTCGTGGTATCTCTTGCCCTGTAGGGAGTACAACGCGACCTTTCACTATTAGACACTTTCCCGCAGCCAAATATTCCTTGCATGAATCACAGTTGGCTCGAATATGACCTTTCTCACCACAGAAAAAGCAAAATGAGTATAACCGATGGGGTGAGCGACTGGGTGGTGGCTGCACGCGCAAATTACAGGCCTTGAGGGGGCCTTGACAAGACTCAAGAAGGGATTTTGCTGCAGTTGCGGCTTGAATTACGTCATTGAGGAACCTTCGAAGGTCCTCGGGGTGCCAAAGGAAGCTTGAGGCTTCGGAAGAACCACTACTTGGGGTGTTCAGGCCTTGCATGACATCAGGCAGGGACTCGAGTGATTATAGCAATATATGAGGGAGAATTTCGAGAGAAAATATGAACACGAGGGTGAGACTGAGGCTGAAACTGTGAGAGCACGAGCAAAAACCGAGAAAATGCGACCTGAAACTGCAAAAACAAGACTGAACCTGATGAGGGTGGGGTTACCAGACTAAGACAGAAGCCCCTCATGACCACAGAAGAAACAAAAACCAAATCTTCGAGGCCAAACGTGGCGCCTCGGGACCTCTCGATAGGCAGAGGGATACTGTCAGAACCATGTCCCGAGGGGTCTGGACCCAAAACAGGAGTTGGCGCAAACTCCGAAAAACCCCAGGAGGAGCGTGGGAACTCCGGAGTGAGTGCAGGAAACCCTAGAAACTCCAGAGTAGTGGGGGAGGTAGGGTAGTGTCCAGAGGAGTCAGAGGGAGCAACACCCAATTGGCCTCAGCTTATGTGCTGTGCCCTTGGACAAGTCCTGGGTATGCTGAGAGTAGACAGGAGTTTGACTCGAGACTGATCTAGTTGATATTCCAGCTGAGGTCCTACAATGTATGTACAAGGTTTTATATACTAGAGAGAACGTTCTGAGGCAATGTCTGGGTAATGAAACTCCAGAGGGCAGTACAGAACGTTGACAACGTTCCTATAGGCTGTACCGGAGTATCGGACAATCTGAAAGTCCAAAGGCTAGACCAAAAGTACCAAAAAGGCTATGTCCGGAGTATATGTAACTACCGAGGTCCGGAGTCAGGAGTTTCAGGAGTTTCTGGAGTTTTACCGGAAAGGCTCTAGTACAAATGAGGGTAAACTTTCAGAAAAGGAAGGTATCTACTGAGAAACATAGTCCATTAGACAGTAATCCTAACCTAAGTGTCATGGATATGACAGATACCTGCTTGAAGCCATAGCCTCTCGAAGGGGAAGCGAGCGACCTGACACTCTCGAAAGGGACTCGAAACTCCCAGGGGCAGGGTTCAACAGTGAGGCCGGGGTCCCTCGAAGCAAGAACGAGTTCCCTAGGCATGACCCACAATGAGGGACAGGACGAAGGGAGTGCCTCAAGGGAGGCACGACATGGGGTGAGCTCTTCAAGGGGGTGTTTGAGGACTCACAAGGTTGACGAGAGCGAGTCAAGGCAAAACCGAGGTCACAAGCCCTAGTAGACATGAACTGGGAATGAGGGGGGAAAACCTTTGTACTCTCCAAATGGTCAACTCGATGTGGATGTGACCATTGGTCCTCTCTCGAGCCTCGAAGTGAGTTTGAAGCCGACTCACCAGCCTGCTTATCCAGGACACACCGCCGTGGCTGAACCACAGTGTGCCACAAGCCTGCGTTAGTGACTCGGCGAGGGGACGAGCTGCTCAAAGCATGCTCAGGGGAAGGAGGGGGAGTCTTCAAAGGTCGAGGGCATGCCTCGAGGGGGGAACGAGGGGGAAGCTTCGATCTCGAGTGCGCCTCTCCCTGGGAGCATCTTCTAGAACGAGACCGAGAGTACTCCACAGGGGTGTCTGATACAGAACTGATCGAGGGCGAGTGTGCGCTGTAGGGAAAGTATCCTCCCTACCAGGATATTTCATTTATTTCATTGTTTTTACTTAATGATTTGTTTTCTTTTATCTTTTCTTATCTTTTACTTAGTTTTTGCGTGCGTTGTGGCTTATGTAAGCCCATGCAAGTACTTCGAGTGTACTGTACATACTTAGAGGAATAACAGACAAGCTACCCCAGACGAGAAGCTGGAAATAAGACGAAATAAGACTCGGAATATTACTTCTCCATCCCCAGACAGTCCCTAGACGTTATCACAGTTTTTATTTGGGTTTCTGGGTGTGTTTTTGGTCTTTTCCCTGTACTCTTTGACCCTCCACCAGGCAACACCAGCCTCCTGGGACGAATTCACCACTCTTCCCCCACTAGGAGACTTTGGCCTATATCCCAAGGTCCTTTCAAATCAATCTCTACATCTGGAGCCCACTGCGAGGGGGCTGTTTTGCTTGGTGACCCCACTTCTCCCCTACCTCTGAGCTTGTGCACGCGTTTTCTCGTGACTGGACGCGCCAAACCTCTCGCTTTTCAGGATTCTGATTCTACTCGACGAGACCTTTCGAACGGTGCCTTTTTCGTCGCGTCCGCTTCAGTACTTCCAAAGATATTCTTATTTTTGCGGAGAAAGGCTCTGTAGGACGAAAATTGGAATAACTCAGGACTGGGTGCGCCGTTTTCTCCGGTTTCTCGTTCGCCAACTTCTCCTCGCACGCCTCTACCATCCTCTGAAGTTTCGGAGAATTCCATCGAGCGGTTCTTCCCCAGCGCACTGCTGTCCTCCTCCCCTGCCATAGCTTAGCTCCCTGGCACCTCCTGGTCGCGTTTTGAGCCGTTTTGAGTTGTAGGAAACCCTTCCCCATCATCTTAGAGTCAGTTGACCACCCCTTCGAGATGCCATCAGCCCCTTCAAGACCACAGACGCTTCATGACTCCCAGGTGAACCCTGAGCCCTTCGAGACACACTCGTGACACAGACGCTTTGTTAGACGCACCCGCTTCATTCATAGATGTAACCAGATGTTATATCATCATTTTTTCTTGCGCATATTGCAGTCGAGCGAGGCTGCAAGTTTGAGAATTAAGTGTTCGAGTTGCAATGGTGACTAGCTTCAGTTTTGGTGGTTGAAACCACCTTGAGATGTATCATACAAGGTTCCTGCATCCTCCTCCCCCCTTCGTGGTTCATTGCCACACCCCCAACCCCCCATAGACGTTTGAGGTCGCATCAAGGCAACCCCATCTCTTCATTTTACCCTTCGAGACTGACTGTTGGCAGTCGAGGCTTGTGTTTAACCCTGGTACTGCTGTCAATTATCAATTACAACGTGATATATATTCCTTTGAGCTTCATATATACTACTCATGATGGAAGAAGCATCCAGACTGTCTCGAGCCCCACTCGAGTTCCCCCCAGAGTTCTTGGGGCAGGCCGAGGACTTGCCGCATTACCTCGAGGACGTAGCAGGGTATGGTAAGGCCCAGGGCACAACAGATACCTCGTCGCTCATCCAGTTTGCAATCGACGGAGCACCACCCCACACTGGAAGGCTCTGGAGCTATCTTGTGGCCAGCATGCCAATCTTCGAGCGATGGGAGAACTTCCAGGCGCTCGTGACTCTCCAGTACCCTGAGATTGAGCCAGTCAAGGATGTCCTTGAGTACTTCGAGGAGTTCTATACCTTCCTCGAGGGGACTCATCGCAGTGAGCTAAGCTCAGTTGCAGCTCTAGGGGACTACCTTCGTCATTTCCAGGTCTTGTTCTTGGCCCTGGTGAGTTGGAATGTCTTGGAGTTGAGCCATCGAGGCCAGCTATTTCTTTGAGGCCTCCCACCACAAGTCGAGCTCGAGGTTTCGAGGAGGCTTGCATCCAGGTACCCCCTGTTCGAGTTGGGCCACCTGTGGCCTGTCGAGGTCATTGTTTGTGTTATGAAGGAGGTTATCGAGGAGGGGGTAGGCCGCTCACCCCCTCATCTAGTTTTGAAGGATGCCTCGTCAGCTTGCGAGTTCCCTGAGGAACCCTCTCAGTGCGCGCACTCGCCCTCGATCAGTTCTGTATCAGACACCCCTGTGGAGTACTCTCGGTCTCATTCTAGAAGATGCTCCCAGGGAGAGGCGCACTTGAGCTCGAAGCTTCCCCCTCGTTTCCCCCTCGAGGCATGCCCTCGACCATTGAAAACTCCCCCCCCTTCCCCTGAGCATGCTTTGAGCAGCTCGTCCCCTCGCTGAGTCACTAATGCAGGCTCGTGGCACACTGTGGTTCAGCCATGGCGGTGTGTCCCAGATAAGCAGGCGGGTGAGTCGGCTTTGAACTCGCTTCGAGGCTCGAGAGAGGACCAATGGTCACATCCACGTCGAGTTGACCATTTGGAGAGTACAAAGGTTTTCCCCCCTCATTCCCAGTTCATGTCTACTAGGGCTCGTGACCTCGGTTTTGCCTCGACTCGCTCTCATCTACCTTGTGAGTCCTTGAACACCCCCTCGAAGAGCTCGTCCCATCTTGTGCCTCCCTCGAGGCACTCTCCTTGTCCTGTCCCCTGTTGTGGGTCATGTCCAGGGAGGTCTTGCTTGCTTTGAGGGACCCCAGCCTCGCTGTCAAACCCTGCCCCTGCGAGTTTCGAGTCCCTTTCGAGAGTGTCGGGTCGCTCGCTTCCCCTTCGAGAAGCTATGGCTTCGAGCAGGTATCCCTCTGCCTATCGAGAGGTCCTGAGGCGCCGAGTTTGGCCTCGAAGATTTGGTTTTTGTTTCTTCTGTGGTTGCGAGGGGCACATTCGAGTGCAGTGCAGAGTTTTTGCCTCGTATCTAGTGGCAGGAAAGTGTGGGGTGGTTCGAGGTCGCGTTGTGCTACCTACAGGTGAGGAGATCCCTCGTGAGGTGCTCGGGCACACATTACAGGCTCATTTGGACTTCTGGGCCCTCGCTTGTGGCCCAGGAGGATGGGCTTCTCAGTTACCTTTCCCCCCTTTGAGTACAGGATCAGTCCCACCCCTTGCCACCTCTCGAGTTCGACCCAAGATGACTCCGAGGAATCCTTTGAGGTCACAAGCTACCCAGTCCCCTTCGAGGCTCGAGTGGTCCCCTCCGAGCTACCCTCGAGCTCCCCCCGAGCTTCGTTCCCCCTTCGATTCACCCTCAAGTTGCTTTAACTGTATTCCCCCTTCAGCTGAGTAGTAGTTTTGTTTCTTTTATGTGGTTTGTTTTGTTTCGAGCTCGCATTTTCACATTTCTAGCTAGAGTTTTGTTTCGAGGATGATACCCTTACCTTGGATTATGATACAGCTTGGTAGGTGATGACTGGGGACAGTCATTATTTAAAGCCACCCTCGGATGTAGGGAAAGTATCCTCCCTACCAGGATATTTCATTTATTTCATTGTTTTTACTTAATGATTTGTTTTCTTTTATCTTTTCTTATCTTTTACTTAGTGTTTGCGCGCGTTGTGGCTTATGTAAGCCCGTGCAAGTACTTCGAGTGTACTGTACATACTTAGAGGAATAACAGATGAGCTACCCCAGACGAGAAGCCGGAAATAAGACGAAATAAGACTTGGAATATTACTTCTCCATCCCCAGACAGTTGTTGGAGATTGTAAATCTCCCCTGTAATGCTTGTCTTAGGTGCGAGTGTTACTTGCTTACATAAGCGCTTAGAGCGCACTTAGTACTATAGTTTTGGTACTATTCCCTCAGTAGTTGAGTCACTACTGAGGGTAAGCCTACATATTCTTATATTAGACTACTTACTGATACCTTGTAGCTGCCTACAGGTACTTCAATATATATAGTAGTTGAGTCTGCCTACAGCCCTTTTCTACAGGTTATGAGCCCCGCCTAGCGTGGAAAATTTTATTATAGGCAACTCACAGTAGACTCGTACTGAAGCTACTCAACAAGTCCACAATACATCTCTACTACCCTCGAGGCTAATGGACTGCTACCAGATGGATCCACCCGAGCTCAGTGATCATGGTGAGAACTGGACCAACTATGGAAGTTGGGTCCTCGAAGCCATAGACGAAGAAGACTTAACCGGCATCCTATTGGGGTCTGAAACACGACCAATGCATCCAAACCAGCTGGAAGGACATGGCCCAGGCTGGGCGCCACAGTCTAATGAGGAACGAGATGAGCTAGCGGCATGGCGAACCGCTGAGACTACGTGGCACCAATGGAACTCGATGGTCGATCTTTTGATCACATTCGGCATTCCAGACATCATTCTTCCCTCACTAATTCCCCTCGACACTCCTCTCGAACGGTTCTCCTACCTCGAAAGACGCTACGGTGAAATTGCGAAGCCAACGAGCTGGCAGCATGCCTGGAAACAGGACACATTACTCACTGAGACCGTGCCTAGTCAGCACGAATGCGATCATTCCGGAGTCACAAGCATGAGCATCCTCGCAAACACTGCAGCTGTAGAACAGCCTGCAGTGGTCCTAGACAAATGTACTGAGATTACCTATGGGCCCACGGCGCCAGAGGCAGCAATCATAGATGTACAAGATCAGGTGGCAGGTAGCTGTGCAGACAGCTCGAACGAGCACAAAGGAGACTATACTGGGACTGCATCTATGAAGCAGGTTGTAGTGAATGGGAGGACGCATGACAAGCAAGTCATGCAACAGTGCAATTCACAGCCCGAGCGGGTCGCGGCTGGTGAAACGACTCTGAACGCCAGTGATATCCATCACGGGCCAGGAAGAGTGGGTTCCATAACTATCCCAAATGACTGCGCCGAGATCCCGACTGGGCACCAGGAGCCCAAGATGGAGATCATGGACGCGCGGCATGTGGAAAGTAACTTACTGGTAAATGGAATTGGAGCTGTGTCCGCAAGGCAGCCAGATGAATATGCGACTGCGCCTGAAGCACCTGACAAGAGTAGTCAGTGCATACTAGATGGCGAGACTGCAACAGGAGGAAACGAGTCCAGTGCTGTAGCTGACATGCACAATCCGCTCGCCTCCATCGGCACATATGCCAAGCAACAAGACCCACCTCAGTGGAGCTGTGCGGCCCTCGAGCCCACAGTAGGCACCACCAAGCAGGCCAGCGAACATTCTATCGACAACAGATCACAAACGCCCGTTGAACGCAATGAGCATGTAAAAGACAAACTGCCAGGGCAGATCCACAGCGACGGCGAGAACTCTAATGGGCACCCAGAGCCCAACGCTCCAGTAGAAGATACGTCAGAGTTGGCAGACGACTGCCAAGTGGACAAGATCAGGGGTACAGATGCGACAATGCTAAATATCCTTATAAACGACTCAAGTATGCCTGACAACTGCAGTCGGCGCATTGTAGATGAGGCCGTAACAAGGGATGACTCACCTGGACTCAAGTGCGAGCCTGACCAGCCTGCACACGTCCGTATGCATCGACCTGTGGCCATCCTCGCCATATCTTCCTATCCAGCTCAAATCGACATCCCTACGATTGAGAATGTAACACGAACGTCTATCAAGATGACAGTACCAGGGGCAGAGCACCCTGGTAGTGAGCCAGACTGGTCCTCGCAACTACGAGAGACCAAGCGCCCTCAGCCTAATCACGATCGCGCCCACCGAAGGTACTCCACACCGGATACCCCACCTGACAAGGTCTGGGGGGTGGGGGTACGTAGACTTGCTCGAGTGGATGGGGGGAATAGCGCAGACATTGGGTCAACAGCGACGAAGCTGAAGATAAGAGACATCAGCGCTCAAACCGCCCAAGCACTGCCTGACTTACCACATCCGGAAATGCGCCCAAAGGAGCCTGATAAGGCTGAGAATACCAGTGGTGGGGGTGACGACACACTCAGCAGCGAGTTCATCGACTTGGATGGAGTCGAAGGATCGATGCTAGCTGGCAGCCGAGGCCAGCATAGCCAGCAGGAGACGAGCGGCTTGCCTGCACCGCCAAATCCCATTCCGAACAGCACCAAGCACCTTCCTAGGACCTACAGGGTCACCTGTCGAGGTGGAAGGATCAAACGAACGGCTAAAAGCGTCAGCAACGCTCGTACGAGGCGAAACGCCTACCGTACACTTGCGGCCCCCATACAGTCACCATCCATACAAAGTTACATGCTAACAACACCATCCGGCTTGCCATACTGGAATGCATGGCCACCCGATCGTGATACAAAGCGAGACATGGGACCAATGGCTGACAGCAAGGGTCAGCACACTGAACGCGAAGCGAAACGGCAGGATGGCCTACCTGCATCGCCCGAGCGACCTCCGGCTGGCATCACGCTCAGTCCTCACCCCTACAGGGTCCCCCATGGTCATGGAAGATTCAAAACGGATGCTGAAAGCATCAGAAACGCTCGTAGCAAGCGGCACACGCACCGGGTGTACAGTGTCGCCATGCAGCCGCCATTCGTCCTCAAAATGGGCACTAAACAGTCTCAGACGCCTGTCATAGGCTATTGGACCAACTATAGGTATGGCGGCACAACTAGCAGCGAGTTCAGCGACTCGCACGGCGTCGAAAAAGCACTGCTAGCTAATGGCAGCAGTCAGTACAGCAGATCCGAGCCCGAATGGCCAAACGGCTCACCTGCGTCGCCAAAACCGGCTCCCAACATCCTTGCGCATACTCCTGGGACCCTCAGGGACCCACCCCGACGCAGTAGGATCAAGACAAGATCTAAAAACGTCAGCATTGTTCGTACGAGGCCAAGCGCCTACCGTACACTTGTGGTCACCATGCGGCCACTGCGGCTCATCTCAACGCCGGCCGATCCATCCAAAACCGTTGCGGGGGGCTCCCCGACACTAGGCGTTCGCTATAACGAGGTCAGCGACGCTGGAAGCATCCAAACGAGAGGGTACCTGCACCCTGGTGAGCACACACATGATTGTGCTACTAATTTGCCATCTCGAAAGCTCAAGAAACGCTGGAAACCGCCCTGGGACATCGCCGGTACTTACCAGAGGCAGGGGGTGCCTCATCCATCGACCTGTGGCGACAACGGGCTCCTCTACGGTCAACATGGCGGCCTCACGACATCAGTACAAGGCCAGAGGATGCGCGCTCACCAAACGGATTCCCGAAATGGCAGTTGCCACAACGCGGCGCGGCAAACACGGCCACGCAACGCTCGCACACCACTAGGACTCGAAGCTGCATTTGCAGCAATTATACTCAACTTTATTTGAATATTTGGTATACTATTTCTTTCGAGTTCTATATCTTTCACCCCTACCTAATCATACAGTGGAGTTTAAGGGGGTGTGTTGGAGATTGTAAATCTCCCCTGTAATGCTTGTCTTAGGTGCGAGTGTTACTTGCTTACATAAGCGCTTAGAGCGCACTTAGTACTATAGTTTTGGTACTATTCCCTCAGTAGTTGAGTCACTACTGAGGGTAAGCCTACATATTCTTATATTAGACTACTTACTGATACCTTGTAGCTGCCTACAGGTACTTCAATATATATAGTAGTTGAGTCACTACTGAGGCTGCCTACAGCCCTTTTCTACAACAGTCCCTAGACGTTATCACAGTTTTTATTTGGGTTTCTGGGCGCGTTTTTGGTCTTTTCCCTGTACTCTTTGACCCTCCACCAGGCAACACCAGCCTCCTGGGATGAATTCACCACTCTTCCCCCACTAGGAGACTTTGGCCTATATCCCAAGGTCCTTTCAAATCAATCTCTACAGCGCGCTGAGAGGGTTCCTCGGGGAACTTGCAAGCTGACGAGGCATCCTTCGAAACTAGATGAGGGGGTGAGTGGCCTACCCCCTCCTCGATAACCTCCTTTGTAACACAAACAATGACCTCAACAGGCCACAGGTGGCCCAACTTGAACAGGGGGTACCTGGATGCAAGCCTCCTCGAAACCTTGAGCTCGACTTGTGGTGGGAGGCCTCGGAGGAATAGCTGGCCTCGATGGCTCAACTCCAAGACATTCCAACTCACCAGGGCCAAGAACAAGACCTGGAAACGACGAAGGTAGTCCCCTAGAGCTGCAACTGAGCTTAGCTCGCTGCGACGAGTCCCCTCGAGGAAGGTATAGAACTCCTCAAAGTACTCGAGGACATCCTTGACTGGCTCAATCTCAGGGTACTGTAGAGTCACAAGCGCCTGGAAGTTCTCCCATCGCTCGAAGATTGGCGTGCTGGCCACAAGATAGCTCCAGAGCCTTCCAGTATGGGGTGGTGCTCCGTCGATTGCAAACTGGATGAGCGACGAGGTATCTGTTGTGCCCTGGGCCTTACCATACTCTGCTACGTCCTTGAGGTAACATGGCAAGTCCTTGGCCTGCCCCAAGAACTCTGGGGGGGACTCAAGTGGGGCTCGAGACAGTCTGGATGCTTCTTCCATCATGAGTAGTATATACGAAGCTCAAAAGAATATATATCACATCGTAATTGATAATTGACAGCAGTACCGGGGTTAAACACGAGCCTCGACTGTCAACAGTCTGTCTCGAAGGGTAAAATGAAGAGGTGGGGTCGCCTCGATGCGACCTCGAATGTCTATGGGGGGTTGGGGGTGTGGCAACGAACCACGAAGGGGGGAGGAGGATGCAGAACCTTGTATGATACATCTCAAGGTGGTTTTGACCACCAAAACTGAAGCTAGTCGCTGTTGCAACTCGAACACTTAATTCTCAAACTTGCAGCCTCATTCGACTGCAATATGTGCAAGAAAAACGATGATATAACGTCTGGTTACGTCTATGAACGAAGCAGGTGCGTCTAACGAAGCGTCTGTGTCACGAGTGTGTCTCAAAGGGCTCAGGGTTCGTCTGGGAGTCTCGAAGTGTCTGTGGTCTCGAAGGGGCTGATGGTGTCTCGAAGGGGTGGTCAACTGACTCTAAGATGATGGGGAAGGGTTTCCTACAACTCAAAACAGCTCAAAACGCGACCAGGAGGTGCCGGGGAGCTAAGCTATGGCAGGGGAGGAGGACGGCAGTGTGCTGGGGAAGAACCGCTCGATGGAATTCTCCGAAACTTCAGAGGATGGTAGAGGCGTGCGAGGAGAAGTTGGCGAACGAGAAACCGGAGAAAAACGGCGCACCCAGTCCCAAGTTATTCCAATTTTCGTCCTACAGAGCCTTTCTCCGCAAAAATAAGAATACCTCCGGAAGTACTGCAGCAGACGCGACAAAAAAGACCTCGTTCGAAAGGTCTCGTCAAGTAGAATCAGAGTCCAGAAAAGCGAGAGGTCCGGCGCGTCGGTTCTCGAGAAAACGCGTGTGCAAGCGCAGAGGTAGGGGGAGGAATGGGGTCACCAAGCAAAACAACCCCCTCGCAGTGGGCTCCAGATGTAGAGATGGATTTGAAAGGACCTTGGGATATAGGCCAAAGTCTCCTAGTGGGGGAAGAGTGGTGAATTCGTCCCAGGAGGCTGGTGTTGCCTGGTGGAGGGTCAAAGAGTACAGGGAAAAGACCAAAAACGCGCCCAGAAACCCAAATAAAAGCTGTGATAATGTCTAGGGACTGTCTGGGGATGGGGAAGTAATATTCCGAGTCTTCTTTCGTCTTATTTCCGGCTTCTCATCTGGGGTAACTTGTCTGTTATTTTTTTTTTTTTTTTTTTTTAAAAAAAACTTGCGACTTGTAACTCGATTGTTAGAAAAGTAAGTACAGGCTAGGTAATGAAAAAAAATGCTGACTAAGCAAGAAAACCTCGCACTAAGGTAATAAACATATAATAACTGGAAAATCAAGTTAAAATATGAGAAACACAGAATAAAAACAAGGTCTCCTGGTAGGGAAAACCCATTCCCTACACCAGTCCATGTGCCCCCCCCCTGCAACAAGGCAAACCTCCGGGTTTGCTACTCACCGTCACCTTCTTTGTCTGTCCACCTGCCATCGTCTTCATCGTTTTCCTGCTCGTCTCCCTCACCTTGTCTTTCCCTCACCTCTCTCTCCATCTCCTGCAACTCCTCTAGCGCCGATCCTGCTCTTGGTACAAACAACCTCAACCTCCATGTGTGTACTGTTCCCCCTACTGGGAACCCTTCCAGCATTTCAACCTTGTACGAGTTTCCAACTCTGTCCATGACCCGTTGCAGTGCTGACCATCTTGGTAGCAGTTTGCTTGCACTGGCCATGGTGAAGTCTAATGCACTGTCATACACCTGGACGAGGTCCCCTTTCTTGAACACCACTTCTCCTGCTCTCGAAGCTAGGACCCTTCGATCGAATGCAACCTTCCTCTTGACTGCATGCCTCACTGCTTGGCCCTCCCCATCCAGTCTCTGCTGCTCCACATATGCCAGTTGCACCTCCACTTCCCCTTTCTCCAACTCTCCTTCTGCCTCTCCCGTGGGTGTCCTGACCGTGTTCACCACAAACCCCAGTAGCAGTTCCTTGGGTGACAGCTGGAATGCTGGCATGATACATTCGTTCAGTTGTCGTATTGCTTCGTCAAAGTGTGTTGGCCATGCTGCTGGTACCTCTGCAGCCTTTGGCAATTCCTCTCCATCCTCTCCCACTTCTGGGCTGCACATTCACTTCAGTTGACCTAGCAACTTCCTGTTAGTGTTCTCTACTAGGCCATTGACCCACAGTGCATATGCCGATACCACCTGTTGCTCCACATTATTTGCCTCACACCATGCCCTAACTTCTCTGTTGTTGAAGTGTGACCCTCCGTCCGTCATGAACACTTCAGTGTTTTGAACATTCTCCTCGTCATCTGCAGTCTGTCTATTGTGGTCTTTGCTGTGCTGTGGGTTTTCAACTTGAACCCCCATATGTACTGTGAGTACATATCCATCACTAGCAGTGCCATGTGATAACCACCCTTGCCCTTTGGCAAACTCAGGTAATCCATGACCAGTAGCTTGAATGGGTGTCACCTCATTATTGGGTACAGTAGTGCATGCAGGTTTGTGGTTCCAAAGTTCTTGCATCATGGGCATTGATGCAATGCTTGTACAATTGACAGGTCGAGTCATGGGCTATATATTTGATCCATCAGTTGTAGTTTTACCAAGTCCCTACCCCAATGTCCATTTTTGCTGTGTTCTCGTTTTGCTAATTCGATTGCTTCCTCCTGCATTACACATTCGACCTCTGGTCAAGCTCTGAGGGATTTGGGTGATGCTGCATGCCATAACTTTCCGTTCTTGATGCAGTATCCCTCTGCTCTATGCCTTGCCCATCTTTGCTCCCAACTGTCATCATTTTTGTCCAGCCTAGTGATGGCTTCTACGACTTCTGCAAACAATGGTTCATTAGTAAATCTGTTCCTTAACTGTGTGATGATGGTCTCCTGCTCTACTGTGAACAAGTCATTTATGAGGCCCTTTGTTGACTCCCAGTCCTTGCTGACCATCCAGGTGCTACCATCCCCCAGTTCTGCCAGTCGACCTGCATGCATGTGACTTAGTGTGTCCGCTGCTGCATTAGTTTTGCCTGGTCTATGCCATATCTCCATGATTTGGTATGCCGATATTCTGTCTCTCCACCTTGCGTGTACTGTTGACAAGCGATCGCTGCACAGCATGTCTCTGAGTGCTATACAGTCAGTTTCAACCTCTACCAGAAACCCCCACACCATGTCACTGAAGTGGTCAAAGCCAAACTTGAGTGCTGCGAACTCTAGGATGTATGGTTTGTACCTCTCCTCCACCAGCAACATCCTCTTCGACACATATCCCACTGGGCATACCACTGTGACCTCTTCCCCATTTTGCTTTGCCACTTTGAACCTTTGTGACAATACTGCGCCAAATCTGTCCTTGCACCCATCTGTTGTCAGAATAAATGGTGTTCCATCAAACTTTGGTGCATGCAGTACTGGTTCCATCACTAGTAGTTGCTTCAACTTCAGAAATGCCTTCATGTGCCGCTGCATCCAGTATCTGTCCAGTGCCCGGTCACACAGGTACTGTCGGTACCATTTCTTTCCTGCTTTCATTGCTGGGTCTGGTAGGTCTAAGTTTCTCTGCAGGTCCATCAGTGGTGCCACTATCCATGCATAATCCTTGATTAACGTTCTGAAGTACCCCATTAACCCTAGGAACCACATCAGCTCTAACAGCATATTCGGTGCCTTCCACTTAGCTATGGCCTCTAGTTTGGCTATGTCTGGCCTGATTCCTGCTTCACCTACTCTTGACCCTCCGAACACGACCTCCTGGAAGAACAGCTTTGGTTTTGGCGGTGATAGCAACAGGTCTTTTTCTTGGCATTTGGACAGGAACTTGTGTACTCGTCCCAATAACTCCGTGAATTTGTTTCCTGCCATCCCATTGTCATCTACAAATGTTTCCAGCCCCAGTTCTACCACGACATCTCTGAATGCCACACTCGTCATGTCCGAAAAGCATGCTGGTGCCCCCATAAGACCCATCAGCATTCTTTGATAGCACTGGAATCCCCATCCTTCTGTGTATATGCACAGGTAGGGTTGGTCTTCCTTCTTCACCCTTATTGTGTAGAAACCTGATGCTAGATCCATGACACAGACATACTTGTGTCCTGCTAACCATTGTTGCTTCGCTCTGATATCCCCTTGCAACATTGGTGCTACTGTTGTTATCTTGTTGAGTTCCACGAAGTTCTGGCACACCCTCCACTTGGGTCTTCCTTCTGGCTTACGTTTGATCGTTGGCTTCACTTGCTTCAGTGGCAGTTCTGGGTTTGGTTGCTCCCCATTCTGTATGCACTGTTCCTCCACTATCCACCTGATCTCGTCCATCATTAGCCCTGGCACTCCATGTGCCTTTTGTGCTAGCACTGTCGGTTGTACCACTTTGACCTTGTCTGACCTGATGTCTCACAGTATTCCCACCTTGTTGAACTCGTTCAGTATTGGTAGATACCACTCCCTTTGGGCTTGCATTAGTGGTTTCTGATGTACTTTTAAGGGAAACTTAGTGTCTTTTGGTATGTCCAGCCTGAACTCTATGAAGTCCACCAGCTTGACCTCTTTCACTGACAGTGCAAATGTGTCTGTGAACTCCGCCACTAGCTCTTGTGCTTGCTTGAGCTCATGTGCTGGTAAGTTCCCATACTGGACCGTCTCCACCACCTTTTTCACCCTAGGGGGGTAGAACAGGCCTTTTTCCGTTAACCTCATGAACACCTCTTTGTCATTGTCCCCTGTCTCCTCCCTCATCTCGACCAATAGTTCCCCTCTTTCCTCTCCATCTCTACTGTCCCTGTCTCCTTCCACCATCACCTGTCCTATGCCCACTGCACCCTGCTCTCCCACTACTCTGCTCCTCTCCTCTCCTTCTCCCACCTTCTCCCCCATGCATTCCTGTTCTTTTTCTCCACCCCCTTGCTGTACCCTTGTGGGTAGAACTGATGCTGGTATGGCTCTTCCTGCATAGTTTTCAACCCTGTACTGCTTGTTTCTCCATGGTAGTTGGATGGAGTCTGTCCTGTAGTCATGGATTGCTTTCGCACTGTCCAACAGTGGTTTCCCCACCAACATCCTCCACGATCCTCTGCTTGGGAAGACTTTGAATGATGTCTCTATTCTTGCTGGTCCCCACTGTACTTCACCCGACCACGTTCCTTCTGAAGGTACCACTGACCCATCTGCCATTCGCAGCACCTGTGCCAATGGGCTTAGGTTACCCAACCTCCTTGCTATCCTCTGGTATGCCTCTGAGTCTATCACATTTATCATTGCACCACTGTCGACCATCGCCAAAAACCTTATGTGCTCTCCTTGCAGGCCCTCTAGACTCATTACTGCCCAAAATGGATGACTTTTGTGTGTGCTGATCAGCTTTCCCTTTGCGTCCACCATGTAGACATCAGTGACTGTATTGGTGTGCGTTCCTACATTAGTGCTATTGTTGACTGGTGGTTCCTCCTTTCTCTCTCCATTTCCTGGCTCCTCCACTTTCAGATCCTTTCCTGGGACTACAGTTGATCTGTCACTGTCTGTAGCCCCAAGTCGTTTTCCTCCTGCGTCCACTCCCATCCATTTCCGTACTCCCCTTGTCCTCCTCTCTGCTACTCATCCCATTGTGTTATGGCATGTACTCCTGTTGTAGGCTGGTTCCCTTGTGCAACGCCTTGATTCGCTGACCATCCATAGCTCGTTTGCAGCACTCCTGTTCACACTTGCATTGCTCTTCTTATCATGGCTGCTACCAGCTGTCGCCAGCATGTTTCGTGCAGTTTGAGAGTTTCCCTTGTTGTGCATGTGCTGCCAACATGGGGAGGGTCTGTGACTAGTCCACAGTTGAAACATTCGCCCACTCCTGCTGCTGCCATCCCCAGCTTCAAAGGGTATGGCCTTTCTAGTGCTGGTGGGATCTCATACCTGTATGTCCTATGCCATGCCTCCACATCTGCTTCATACTGATGCCTTCCAGTTTCCATGTCTGGTCTGTGTGGGAGAGTGTTCGCCTTCTCGAGTATTTGCAATCTCGTTAATGGCAGGCATGGTGCTATTGTGTTCCTCAGGTACATCAACCCGGTGTTGTTGAAACTTGTTCCCTGTGCAGCCAACCCTTGCAGTGCTACTGCACTGACCTGTCCCTGTGTTTGATATGCCACTGCTGGTTGCGCAAACCCTCTCGTGCTCGGGTTTGTGACACATGTTACGTGCAGGAATATCTCACCAGCCGAATTGACTAGTGTTGGCGATGAGGCAAGTTAATGCATCAGCGCTCTTGCGATATTGCCTGGGTTAGACCTCAGAGGCTTAATAGTTTTACCCTCCCTATGGCCAAGCGAGCAGTTCTGAGGTAGTATTTATCAGAGAGAAGCTAGCCTGGTTGCAAGGTAGCTAAAAGCTAAGGAACACATCTATGTCCCTACGGGTATATATACTACTCGAGAGTGTTTGGATGCGTTTGCATATATGTGTCGAAGACGTGTCGCAACACGCTCCAAACATGGTAGGATGACTCGAGATGAGTACACGGGCATAGGGTATTCCCTAGTAAAGGAAACGAGTCCAAGGAATGGGATATTGTTACGCGTTCGTGTGAAGAACGCGCAATGCGATCCCATTGTAGTCCAAAAAGGGAAGGTGACTCGACACAGGGAAATATGAAATGAGAAGCGTCGAGACACGTCGATTGGAGAAGGCCGATCGAGGGAAGGGGAGGCCATATAAAGAATGGCATATAGTAAACGTCTAAAAGAGGAAACATAATTGAGTAAGTGTCCAGAGACGCATCTCAAGTACACGAAAGAGAAACAGAAAGAAAAGGAAAGTCTGCACATGTGAGAGACCTGGTCGGTTAGGCGAAAAGAGTAGGTGGCATATCATTACCCCCCTCTCAAGGTCGAAACACTGGAGAGACGGGTAAGAGTTGCCTGGGGGAGCTCGACCACGATTGTCGGATAGAGGGAATTTAAAGGGGGCCCCCGTGCCTAACCGACGGGTTTGTGGGGGAGCGACGTCTGCGGCGAGGATAAAGTCGAGGGAGCACGGTTCCCGGAATCGTCCATTTGGAACCTTGGCCATTACGACAAAGCAGGTGCCCACACCTTTGACAATCGTAGCAGTGCATTTCCCAGAGAGGGTGGCTCCAATCCACTGTTTTTCATCCAGAGATGACCTTAGGGAGGTCATCATCGTAAGGGAGGACGAGGAAAGAGGAGGAAGTGGAAGGGGCCGGGAAAGGGGCACGCATGTTTATTGCAAAGGGTAGATTGAGTGTTCGAGCTCCTGTATTAAAGTAGGCGGAGTGAAGGAAGTTCCGCCAATCGTCGTAGTTGACCTGGTTCCCAATGGATCGTTCAGTAAGGAGAGAGGTGGTATGGTCAAGGAGGACCTTGACACCTCATTCTCTTGGGGAACCTGCCAAGTCATCGGGGACCTCAATTGTCTCCTCGCTGGTTGAAGACGTTTCAGAGCTTGAACATTCCCATTCGAGGCCATCTGCACTAGCCACTCGAGTTCTTCTCTCGTCCAGTCTTCGCAGTTGAGGACTGTTTGTCCTGCTGAAAGTCCACGATGGCGGATGTAATCTGCTGAAGACAGGAGTTTCCGTTTGTTTTTCTTGGAAAGGAGATTGAGCTCGAGGAGAGAGTTGGCCCTTGCACTTATCGCTGTTGAAAGCGAGTGCCGGGTCAACGGCTTGAGCAGAGTAGGGGCGAAAGTCTCGAAAGGACTGCCAGAGTTCTTCTCCAAACATAGTGTGCACAAGGTTCATGGTAGCTTTCTGGATGTCTGCAACGTTGTCCACATGGTCGCCGTTGTAGAGGTCCATGTCGGCTTTACGAGCCACATTGCCTTGGAGACCTCTGGAGACATCGAAGATTTGGGGGACATGGGAAGCTATGAATTCTGAACCTCGGTAGATCTGAGACAACATCCGTAGGCGTTCATGATGTTCGCCTGCTCGCCAGCCAAGTGAGTCCCAGTGCTCAAAGTTTTCGAGCACCTGCAGAACATGGAGGAGCTGTTCCGGCGTGGGTACCAAGCTTGTCTTGGCCTCACTGGGGGAGTTGACCTCGTTTGCTGTCTGTCGCTCAGTAAGTTTTGGGGCGACGTTGACAGGGGGTGTGTGAGAGGTCGAGTCGGAAGTGGTTGTCTCTGGATCAGGGGTTTGGGAGTTTGGGGAGGAGTCGGCAGGGGAGTTGCAGCTGCGATAGGCTCCGAGAGTGGGGGTCTTGCATGGGAGTAGAAGTGCAGAGGGGTAGGGGGAGGTTTTAAGGATTCGGGTCTTTCGCTTAGCCTTGGTGTTGGCGAGCGAACGGACTGTGAATGAGGATCTGGGGTTCGGAACAGGTCCTGGGCTACTGGCGGTGACCCCGGACCAGTACTCTTGAAGGCTTCTGAGCATTGGGTCTGTCGAGTTGGAGGATATGGACGGTAAAGGGGTTTGGGATGGCGAATTGTCGAAGTCATAATCCTCGGAAAAGGTGACAGGTTTGTCGCAGGATGGAAGTACGGAGTAGTTGGAGAAGGAAAGGTGTTCAGAGTTGTGTTCATACGGAGGAGACATTTGAGAGTGGGAGACAGTGCCATTTCTGGTAAGAATGGAGGATATCCAGGGCATTATATAGGTTTTCTTGGGGTTCCCAAGTATTGGAGGAATGCCCATATCCAGTCCATTTGACCAGGTATTGGTAGGTTTGTTGTTTGGCATTCGTCGAGGGCACAGAGGCGCATCCTTTTACGCGTCCCTTTGTCTTCCTTTGCGAACCGACAACTCGGTGTTTGAGGATATTTTCAACTTCCCATTCGGGTAAGTTGTCGATAAGATCGGGCAGGGGTGGCATATCGGCTCTTCCGTATTCGTCGTTTTCTTCGAACGGGTAAATCCGTTGTAGGGAAAGTATCCTCCCTACCAGGATATTTCATTTATTTCATTGTTTTTACTTACTGATTTGTTTTCTTTTATCTTTTCTTGTTTTTTTACTTAGTGTTTGCACGTGTTGTGGCTTATGTAAGCCCGCACGAGCACTTCGAGCATACTGTACATACTTGAAAAAAATAACAGACAAGCTACCCCAGACGAGAAGCCGGAAATAAGACGAAATAAGACTCGGAATAATAGTTCTTCATTCCCAGACAGTCCCTAGACGTTATCAGAGATTTTATTTGGGTTTCTGGGCGCGTTTTTGGTCTTTCCCTGTACTCTTTGACCCTCCACCAGGCAACACCAGCCTCCTGGGACGAATTCACCACTCTTCCCCCACTAGGAGACTTTGGCCTATATCCCAAGGTCCTTTCAAATCAATCTCTACACCGTGACGTGTGAAATACCAGATGTATTTTCCACGTTTCGGGAAGTTTGAGCCAAACTGCCACTGGTGAAATTACTTTCGTAATTTCGAAGGGGCCAACACGTCGGGGGGCCAGCTTCGTGCTTGGGATGTCCCTTTTGAGGGTAGCTGTGTCTAACCAGACCAGCTGTCCTTCTTTTGGGGCAGTGTAGGTTCCCTTGCTTCTATCTCGCATGACTTGTTGCACAGCCTTGTGAGAGAGAATTGCTGAGTCCCGATTGGCGGCCAGTTGTTGCATACGATCATCGACTGAGGGTGCATCAGATGATTTTGACATAGAAGGGTAGGGCACTGGGTCATAGCCATAGATCAGCGAATAAGGGGTTTGCTGATGTACGGAGTGAACCCTGGAATTGTGCGCGAACTCGGCTTGAGGTAAGTACTGAGCCCATTCTTCCAGTTTGGCGTCGCAATACATCTGAAGGTAAGTCTCGACCTCTTGATTGACGTGTTCGCTTTCGCCATTGGTTTGAGGGTGGTAGGCCATAGAGAGTTTTTGTTGTATGCCTAGCGCCTCGTAGAGTTTGGTGGTGAAAGCCGAAGCGAATTGTGGACCCCTATCCGATATTACAGCATCTGGTATGCCATATCGGGGGTACACGTATTGGAGGAAGAGGTTGGCCAGGTCGACTGAGTCACATGTTTTCTTGCAGGGGATCAAGACTACTCCTTTTGTTAGTCCTTGATCCACGATGGTGAGGATGGAGTCATATCCTTCTGACTCCAGAAGGTCGGTGACGAAGTCCATGGAGATCTGCTTGAATGGGAAGGGGTTCTTTGCCACGTCATTTGGCATAACCGGAGGCGTGAGAGGGTGAGTGATGACCTTATTGGCTTGACAGCCAGGGCATCCCTTCACGTACTCTCTTACCTGCTTCCACATTCCAGGCCACCATACTTCATCTTTCATTTTCCACATCATTGCTTTCACTCCAGGGTGTCCAGCAGCCGCTAGATCATGATTATCCCGGAGATACTCGCATCGGAGGGGAGGAGGGACGTAGAGTCGACCATCGTGTCGCTTGGTTTGATCATCCTCCTCGTTTATAGTGTCATTTTTTGTGAGGGTGTCGTCTTTCAGCATTGATTCCTTGATTTTATTGAAGAGTTCGCTAGATACCGCGAATACTCCTCTGTCCAATCGTCGTACATTGTTGGAAGACTTGTTGATGAGGTTGGACGTTTGGGTGGAAGGGGGCAATGACGAAAGAGTCTGGCTCTTCTTCTGAGCTGGGGGATTCGCAGGTGTAAGTGGGGCTTCTCTTTTCTTTCCTTTTTCCTTCAGCTTAGGCGCAGTAGAAGTCGGTTTAGAGGAGGGAAGGGGAGCAGAAGAGGAGTTTTCTGTGGAAAATGGGAGTTTCACCCCCCCCCTCGAGCCACAACGAGTCAGGTAGTACCGTAGTCATTGGGGAAGGGTCAGTGGAATAGTCGGGGCGGTGGGAGAGGGAGTCGGGAATAGTCATTAGCTTTCCCGGTTTGTGCATGAGCTGAATAGGAAAATCTTGAAGGACAGCGGCCCATCGAGTTTGTCTTCGAGAAAGTTGCTGTGGTGACCGATAATAAGTGAGATTTTGGTGATCGGTGTACACCATGGTTGGAGCAACTGGGGAGACAAGATAGTGTCTCCACTCCTCGAAGGCCCTAGTGATGGCCAAGAGTTCCAGGTCATACACCTGGTAATTTTGTTCGGCTCCGACAAGTGACTTCGAGAGGTAGGCACAGGGATGGAGCTCTCCGTCCTCAAATTGTTGACAGAGGACAGCTCCAGTTCCCACAGCTGAGCCATTGGTAAAGAGAGTGAATGGCTTTGAAAAGTCGGGGAGTCAGAGGATGGGCTGGGAGCACAGCGCTTGTTTAAGCTGACAGAAGGCGTCAGCTTGCTCCAAGTCCCACTTGAACGGGACATTCTTCTTAGAGAGGTGATGGAGAGGGCGAGCGATTTGCAAGAAGGAAGGGATGAACTGTCGGTAGAAGTTGCAGAACCCCAAGAACTGGCATAGCTCGTGTAGGTTGTTGGGGGCTTTCCATTCTTGAATGGCTGCCAACTTCATTTCCGACGGTTTGATTTGTCCCTGTTGAATGAGGAAGCCCAGGAATTTGACTTCTGTCGTCTCGAAGGTACACTTCGAGATCTTCAGTCTCAGTTCCTCCTTGAGGGCGATCAACAGGAACTCCTCGATTCGTCGATAGAGCTTGTCCTTTGTTTTTGCGTGTATGGTCACATCATCCATAAAGATGACGAGTTTCTTTGAGAACATCATGTTGGCAAAGACTGTCTCCATGTACCTCTGGAAGGTTGGAGGGGAATTGCATTGCCCGAAGAACACGACTGTTGGTTCAAAGAGCCCGCGAGGGGTGACAAATGCTCCTTTCCATTTGTCTCCTTCCTTTACCCAGATATTGGTAAATCCCCAGCGAATGTCGAATTTCGCAAAGTATGTTGACTCGGCCAGCTGGTCGAGAAGGGATTTTACGTCCGGTAAAGGATAGGAATCCTTCACGGTATATTTGTTGAGTTCGCGGTAGTCTTGCACTAACCGCTTCTTGCCATCCTTCTTTCCTACGAAGAACACCGGGGACGCCTGGGGAGATTTGGACTTGCATATCTTCCCAGCGTTTAAGTTTTCCTCTAAGAACTCATTGAGAGACTGTAACTCTTCTCGAGAGAGAGGGTATATCGGTGCCTTCTTTGGTTTGAAGTCATCGGCAAGATGGATCTCGTGATCCAGATATGGTCTTTGTGGTGGAAGAGGGGTGTCGTCCTCAGAAAAGACCTTAGCGAATTTCTTGTAACGTGGTGGAAGGGCAACCTCTTCCTTCTGAAGAGCTGCCTCTAGTTGTGTTGAAATTGATGTTTTCCAGAGCATAACAAAGTCTTCGTCATCGTAGTCTTCTTCATCGGATGATAGGGAGAGTTGGGCGAGACAGGGGTCTCCGAACCCAATCATCCTTCGTTTCTTCCAGTCGAAGATAGGGTTGTACTCGGTCAGGAAAGGCATCCCTAACAGGACGTCTTCACGAGATTTGAGTTCCATTTCGAAGGCATGGATTTTGACAAGCTTGTGGAAGACCCTTGTGTTGAAAGTGCAAATATGGGTGATCTTCTGTTGGCTTGGTCCTTTGAAACTTCTCGCTGTCCAAGGATGTTTGACCCGAGTTCGTTTGAGTTTGTATCATTCCACGATATGAGGGTGAATGACATTGACCTCGGCGCCGCTGTCAATCACTGCTTTAATTTCTGTGTCTTCTCGGTCTACCAGGAACATGGACCCGAACAATGAGGTTGTCGAAACGCTTTTCGATTGCTCAAAGTCTGTATTGGCTACAGAAGTAGTCCTATTAGTCCATGTCTTTCCTGCAGACGAGATTTGAAAGTTCTTAGCTCTGCCCTGCGCAGCCATGGGAGAGCTGTTTAAAAATCCTCCTTCATGCGAGGATCACTGTGCGAGACTATATGCTCAGTCGTCTTGACAGCAATAGACTCGGCTTCTTCTTCTTCTTGAAGTTCTTGAAGTAATTGACGGATCTTCTTCCCACTGCAAGCATTTCACAATTTTTCTTCAGAAAACATGCTGAAAAAATTGAAGAAAGTGATACTCTTTTTTGACAGCTGTTTTCAAAGAGAAAAGGCAAAAATAATATTTTCTTTTCTTTGCATGACTTTCCACAAAACATTGATTGATGGTAATACCCATTAGCATAGAAGCTAATCAGCACTACCATCAATTCATTTTTTTGCACAGAAAAGACAAAGAAAACAAAATATTATATTTGCATTTTTTATGTGAACACAGCCCAAATAAAAGAGTATCCCTTCTTTCCATTTTTTCAACATATTTTGGCAAGAAAAATTGTGAAATGCTTGCAGTGTCCGTCGATCTTCTCGATTTGGAGAGTGTCCCTCTTTTGGACACTCCGATCTTCGGTGACCAACCTCGTTGCATCCCCAACATGTAATCTCTCTGATCCAGGATCGTTGATTGCCTTTCTGGTTCCAGGACTTCTTTGGAGGTTCACCAGAGTTTTGACAGCAATCTACATCCATTGCGTATGGATCTCGATTAGACATGTGGTTGAAATGGGACTTCGTGATGTTTTGTCCCAGGATGCATTGGTCTTCTTTCGTTTGGCGACCCGTAAAGAGGTGAAGTTGCGAGAGAGCGGTTTGAGTGGCTGAAGTGGCAGAGATCCATTCTGCCGGTGTTGTAGGGCAGGAGTTTGTTTTGAGGATCCACTCGTTCAGCTCAGGTTTGAGGCCTCTTCCGAAGAAGACTCTGGCCTCAGGGCTCGTCTCCGACAACTTTGCCTTGTTCGAAGCATTGAGGAAGTCCGTGATGTACTCTTCGAGGGTTCTGGACCCTTGTTGGATTGAAGAGAGTTTGAGTAGTGCCATCTGCGAGACATCCCCAACCTTGAACATAAGGTCGAGTTTGGAAAGGAATTGTGACCATGAATCTGTGATCCAAATTGCGTCGAGCATTAAATTTTTCTTGGCATAGTTCTCGGCCCAGGCTTGGGCGGAACCCTTTGTCATGAACGACAAAGTGAAGCCAATTTTTTGCTCTGCAGTTCGGTACATGTGAGAGTTGATACCCAGATAGGTTTTGATGGATGTCAACCATGCATCATATGTTGCGTGATTTCCATCATACTCTCGTGGTCGATTCAGGTTCAATTCTTTTTGCCCTGCCCCAGAGTAAGAGTCATGTTCCTGTCCTTTCTCCTCAGAACCTCCTCCAGGGCCTCCAGGGTCTTTGGGTTTTGATGGGATCTTGAAGTCCACTTTGCTTTTGAATTGGCCATGGTACCAGTCCACCAGCTCGGTGACGGGTACGTCCGCTTGGCCTGCAAATGGTTCTCCCATGTCAATATCTTGATATGCAGGGTGGATTTCTTGATGAGAATCCAGAAAGTCGGCTCCAAGCGAAGAAGAGTCTTCTTCCTTTTCAGGAGTGGTTTGCGGTTCTTGTTCCGCGAGTTGTGTTCCCAATCCTAAGGCAGTCGTAAAGACTCCATAAGGATTTTCCAGGAACGAAGGGGTGCCTCTTTGAGTAGCGCCACTAGCCTTTCTTGTAAGGGCTATGGCTTCCGCTACCGGTGAGGTTTGTTTCGGGGAAGTGGGGGACACCTTGGCGGCATAAGGGTGATATTGGGATGAAGAGGTGGAAGGTTCTCTTCGAAGAGGTAAAGCAGATGTTCTGGAGGGTTTCTCCTTCTGCTTTTGTTCCTTCTTCTTAGGAACCGGGGGTCGGAATTTAGAGGTGGTCGATCCTGTTACAGAGGGTGGTCTCTGAGGATCGGGAGGATCGTTGCCTAGGTGTGAAGACACGTTGACAACGGAGTAGGTGAATGTTGGGTGAGGTGGACAATGGCTGGGGTATTTCCCTCAGGTGCCCCAAGTGTCCAGGTGGAGATCTTCTAGAGGGCTAGCGGGACCGCTGCAAGGATGTTCCTCGTAGAAGATGAAGAGAGTAGTCGATCGATCTACTTCTTCAGGGTTGAAGAACTCGAGACTTCACTAGGGACAATTGTCGACCTAGGAAGACTTCGACGACTGTCGAAGTTCTCGAGGGTTGCGTTAAAGTCGCTAGACTAGCTTTTAGCTTTTGTTATGCACAGGAATATCTCACCAGCCGAATCAACTAGTGTTGGCGATGAGGCAAGTTAATGCATCAGTGCTCTTGCGATATTGCCTGGGTTAGACCTCGGAGGCTTAATAGTTTTACCCTCCCTATGGCCAAGTGAGCAGTTCTGAGGTAGTATTTATCAGAGAGAAGCTAGCCTGGTTGCAAGGTAGCTAAAAGCTAAGGAACACATCTATGTCCCTACAGGTATATATACTACTCGAGAGTGTTTGGATGTGTTTGCGTATATGCATCGAAGACGCGTTGCGACACGCTCCAAACACGGTAGGATGACTCGAGATGAGTACACGGGCATAGGGTATTCCCTAGTAAAGGAAACAAGTCCAAGGAAAGGGATATTGTTACGCATTCGTGTGAAGAACGCGCGACGCGATCCCATTGTAGTCCAAAAAGGGAAGGTGACTCGATGCAGGGAAATATGAAATGAGAAGCATCGAGACATGTCGATCGGAGAAGGCCGATCGAGGGAAGGGGAGGCCATATAAAGAATGGCGTATAGTAAACGTCTAAAAGAGGAAACATAATTGAGTAAGCGTCCGGAGATGCATCTCAAGTACACAAAAGAGAAACAGAAAGAAAAGGAAAGTCCGCACGTGTGAGAGGCCCAGTCGGTTAGGCGAAAAGAGTAGGTGGCATATCAACACAGATGCTTAGATTGGCCATTTGCTGCTGCAACAGAGTGTTCACTGCCTGATCCCTTGCTTGCTCTCTGGTTTGCTTCTCCCTGTTCCACCTGAGCTTCTCCACCTTGACTTTCCATACTGCTGTTACAAACTCTTCCCAGCTCGAGTAGTCTTCATCGAGTTCATCCCTGAGCACTTGTGGCACTCCCTCTATCATGCATATGATGAGTGTTCCATTGGCATCTCCCATGCTCAGCACTAATCGTTTGACTTTCTCGGCCCATAGGACGTGTCCATAGTCTCCTGCTCTCCCTTCTTCCATCCACTCTCCTACCTCCTCTTTCAACACCTGATCCCTAATCCATTCCCATTGCTGTACCCTCATCAGCTTGGGCCACCTTGTCAGTGGCCACCTTTTCATAAATGCCACCTTCAAGCTTCCCATGTCCCTCTTGTCCTCTGACAGTAGGTCCACGAACCACTCATCTGCATAGCTTCCTGATGCTAGCTGGAGTTCAAAGCAGTTTACTTTCCTCATTTCTGACCATGAGTCCAGTACTGACAGTTGGAACTGAGCAAACCATTCCATTGGCTCCTCTTTGTTGCCATAGTCTCCATGGAACAGGGGTATTATTTTTGCCGATTCCAGCATGACTCCACCATACATGCTTTGTGTCTGTGCTGGGGGAACTAATCCTGGTCCTATTTGTGCGTGTGGTGGCCGCGTGACTGTTGGTCTGCGATGTCTGTCATGTTGTGTCGCTCTAGGTGTTGGAGATGGGGGCATCGCTGGTCATATTCCCTGCATTTGGTACATGTATGTTGCTGTTGGCGTCATGAAGACGGCTGGCTTCAATCTGAATTCCGAACTATTTTCTGCTGCGTACTGCTGTGTGTCCATCTCCATTACCAGTGGTAGTGCTTGTGAACCGCGCCATCTCCTTCTGCCAGTTCCCAGTGCTGCTGTGTACTCGTCTGATGCCAGTGACTCTGCGATGCTACTCTCCAAGGTTGGTTCATTGTCCTCGCTCTGATATTCTTGTTCAATGCCTCTAAGTGACGCCACCGTGCGTAGTGAGATTGGGTCTGTTGTTACTCGCCGCCTAGAGGTTCAGATTCCTCTCTCGTCACCAGATGGGAACGCCAGAGTGTACAACCCGATGCCTGCTATACTATAGACTGCATGTGACTGTTGACTACTGCTCTCAGCTTTCGCCACTTTGCTACTACTGCTCTGACCCCTGACACCCGGTCACGTGACCTCCCCCCTCTCGCTCCCAAGACACCCGCTCCCCGGTCCAACGTCTGATCCAAGCCTATTGTGAACATCTTCGTAACTGTGTGGCTCTGAGGGTGAGCAAGTGTTACTACCTTGGCCTGTGTATAAGAGTCTCATCTCCAAATGCTCTTCTAGAGTTTTGGACTGCATTTCAATCCGACAATCTCGTCCAGTTGATGAATGTGAAGGGACTTGGATCAATGCGCCAGGAAGTCACGCATCTCGAGGCTTTCATGAAGATCGGGTGCAACTATTGTATGGTACTAACTCTTCGTTAACTCTTCCCGGACGTGGATCCTCCGCAGTATATTGCTGTGGACTATGAGTTCACCTCGGAATCCGTCGAATTGCTTGCAACAACAAAAAGGACATACTAAGTGGCCGCTACGTGGTACAGCTCATGATTACACACCGGATCACCTTTCAGAGAAATTGCTGGCACTTGGTGGACTCTAGCAGATTCGCAAAAGAGCGGGTCTGTTCGGTCGTTATCGGGGACCGACCAGTGTAGTCGCATTAATGAACCCTCATAGATGAGTCATTTCGATTCACTGGTTGTTGCTCATGGTGACCCGAGTTGCTATTGGTATTCGAACCTCCGCAGTTTAGAGTTGTGGCCATTCAATGTTAGTGCCAGCAGTTCCCCGTATTCGTCAGTCCTTCCGGGTTCGGATCGGGACATTCTCCGTACACATGCCAGCCCATTCAACACTGCCAGGGAAACGTACATTTTCCCCTTGATATGGGCTGCATGCAATTCTATGGGGTCAACCCTTGGAGACTCTTATACACTCTTTTGAGAGAGAATTTTTCTTCAACTGTTTTGCTGTAAGACGAGTCGAAAGGGAGTATCGATCGCGTAGCAAGATGCTAAGCGTGTCAGAAGTCAGGGCCACCATAAAATAACCCCATGTTCTGCATCCGTAAAGCAGATAGATGGCGTTGCTCGTGAGTATACGTCACTACTCACGTAGCACTAGAAGTGTCTACCTCTCTAAGATGGCCGATTCCACTTCCGACACCACTCAGGTGCCTTGGGTTTTTTCTTTGTTGATCGTGTTCTCTCTTTCTTTCCCACTGAGTCATTAGGCAACGCCAGCCTATGTATGGTCCCATATGACAGCTCAGAACCTTCAAGTATTGTTCTGTGTATCTGTCACATGTGTCAAGCTGTGCGGCTGAATACGTGCGTCAGGCAAATAAAAAAAGTGACAACCAGCAAAAGCACACCTATATATGTTCGTGACACCTGGACAGCTGCGGCGATCTTCCCTCTTCAGTACCCTCAGGGTCTTGCCCTGTCTCCCAGTTCAATGCATCCATTGTGAACCTGAGCTTCGCCCAAGTCACCTCGCTCTTCGTTTGTTAGGGTCGCGTTGCATGTCAGCAAGGCGGAGATAGGGCATGGCAAAAAATGCATAAGGGTTAGGATATACAGTTTACCAAAGACGCCAGCACGCCAAGAAAATGAAACTATTCGCTTCCCCACAAACATCCCGGAATTTCCAGCAGTCTCTGAGGCTTCTTGCACTCCTGCAAGTTCCGTTTCCTGACAAACTCCTTCCCAGCTGATTGCCATTTCATAGAGGCTTGCTGGAAGAGGCCGAGTATCTACACCGAAGTCTGAATTGTGTCCGAGTCTAAGTATGACGACTAGTGTCGTTAAGGCAGAATCGTCGTTTTAGCATGTGCAGGAGGACAAATGGCGGGTAATGCAACTCCATGCACTCTTCTTGCGACTACAACGGTCAAAGGCACTCTATCCTTCACATCCCCAGATACCTCATTTGGTTGTAGATCCGCCTTGACTCCGGATTTATAGGAACTTCCATGGGCGTCAATCTGATGCCTTCTGACACGCTACGTCCCACTGGTTTTCCCATTGAACCCCTCGACTCAGTTAGCCCATCTTCAGATTCTCTCGGGTGGACGCCCTTGGTATGGCTAAGTTTCGGTGGAAAAATCGCAAACATTTTATCAGCCTCGTCAACATGCTATCCCTCCGCAATGGTGGTCAGTTCGGACCAAATAGCGAGGAAGAAGATGAGGAAGATGAGGTTGACGTGGATATTTGTGGGAACGGACCATCTACTGGGAATGGCAAGGAAGATGAACTCAAGCAACGCTTCCTGGACAGCTTTGCGGAGCTCATGTCGAGGGACAAGGGTGGAAAGCACGTATGTTGTGTAGCATTGCGCGAGTCAGGAGATCGACACCTTGACGGGGATGCCAAGATTTCCTTGTTCGTTGCTCGTAATGCCGCTTTCGAGGACTGCGACAAGAAATTCTGCAGCACGCTTAGAGAGCTTCTCACTGCCATCGGGGCGTCTGCATGTAATGGGACAAGAGGTAGATGCATCGTTGTGTCCCACGGTAGAATTGAACTGACGATTCACCCGGGCATGGCAGGTTTACCCGAAGTCAGAAACAAGCTTCGGAAAAAGTTAGTATGTTATAGCCAACCTCGCATCGATCGTTATGTGCATAGCTTTCGTGATAACCTGAAAGCATTCGAGGGTACTGGATTCCTAAAAGACACCCCTCCCTATAACACCGAGTCCCAGTCACAAGAGGACGGCAAACCTGAAGCTACCACTTTTTGTGACGAGCCTGAAATCGGCCCTTACTCAGCGGACACTCATGACACTTACATGTGGTTTGCACAGGGGTGTATTCTCGAACTTGATTATATCCTTCGCTCCAGCAACAAAGCGGCCAGGCGGTGCCGTCTCGTGGAGCGTAGTTATGCCATTCGCCGCATGAGATCACTCCAAATACTTATCAACACCTGCTCAAAGGCTTCTGTCGGGCGTAAGCTCCTCAGGGACATCCAGTTCTTGGGTCGCTTGGAGTCTTGCCTTCGTACGCTCACGGAGGCGGCAACGCGTATACCTGGGTTCGCCCGTTTATCTATAATTCTTGTGGAGAACCTACAACCTTGTGCCCTCTCGTGCAAATTACCCCCTTTAGTGGATGCGATGCAACGCCTGGGTCACACCTTGGATACAACCACCGTCAAGAAATCCATCAGTAAAACATTGAGTGTTATCAAAGTAAAACGGAGATTCACGCAGCTTCAGAGAAAGGCCTCTCAGAAGCCTCTCCATATTCACGCCGAACTTCAGCTTATCCTTTACATCACGAAGACCGCGTATGGCGAAATCAAGAACAGGGAAATATACCCGTATATCGGATGCAGCAAACTATCCTGCTTCCTCTGTGCTACTTTCATCAAGTATTTTTCTCTGGATGGCGCTACGTTCAGAACGCGTGGGAGTCACAGAAAGATCTACACTCAATGGTCCATCCCGGACATGGACGGACTGAAAAACGACATGGTCATGGCTCTCAATTCTGCACTAAAGAACATGCGAAACTCGCTGCGCAGCGAGTTCACGAAGCCTATCATATCAACTACTCATCTCCCTGAGTCTTCTGCTGAAGTTACAGATGATACAGGTGATATGGATGATATGGATGATACAGACGATACAGATGATACGGACGACACAGAAACCTACTGAAGTAGCAGGTATGGCTCACTTTGACCAGTGTACCTCGCGATTAGATTTCCTTTTTCTTCATCCTCACTATGTCATTCCGACAGCACTTATACAAATTCTTCGTTTTCGTTGGATCCATCTCGTAGGCTTAGGACTAGGCTACATGCTACGACACTCAATGCCATGTCCGTTTTGTCAAATTTGCTAACTCCGTCTCTAAACTTGTTGCATAAATTTTTGGGGTTGCAGATACGTAACGTTGGACTATGGTTTGCTCACCAACACTGCGAGACCTGGTTAGTTGGCGTGAATAGGCCTACCCGGGTTTGTATGGCAGCATGACAGCACCGTTTTCGATATTGCAGAGTTGCACTTCAGAAATCCATGTGATCAAAGAGCTTGTATTGAAAAAAGCAGGTGAGTGCACAGTAACAAATTGCCAGCAGTACATTTCACCTCATCCATTTGTCCTGCACTATGTGAGAAAAGACCTAGAAGATACATATGTCAGATGACATTGAGACGACAGATACGGTGACATGTGATGATGTGCCTCAAAAATTTCACCCTCAAGGGAAAGTGAAGACGGTCATCCTGCCTTCATGGTATGTATCACCCGAGAACATCAATTGGACATTCCAGCACGAGAGCCTTTCCTTCGAGTCTCAACCCCAACGAACTCCAACAACGGGGAGGTATCCAATGGTAAACACGACGCTGTCATGCAGATTGTCGACGGTTTTGGTAATTTGGATCTTGCCGACGAACAGGACCGGATCCCCGCACAGACTTCGACGATGATTGTAAGTTTGCTATGTCGATCCACACACAATAGTCCATGAGCAGGACAGCAACATTACAACAATGCAAGAAAGCTTCAGGACTAATGACGATCTTGTAGGTCTTGGAATTTTCGTCACTGCCCTCGACAGCATAGGTGAAAGCGTCACCATGCAGCACCTTGGCTTCGGACTTGAATTCCAGGATAGCCTGTCAGCAGCATTGACTCGAAGCCAATCACAGTCCAGTGTCGTGAGTGAAACGAAATGGTCATGGATAGCGCCTAATACACACGGAAAATGAAATAAGTGAAAACCAGCTTGTCTAATCCAACGAGTACTCACGCTCACCAAAGAGGACGGTATCATCATCCCAGTCCTGGTACTTCTCGAAACGGGGTTCAGCAGTTCATGACGCTATGCTCGTACGTTACCAGGTTGGTGTCGGTACTATCCCAAGACCCTTTTATATGTGCACTTCCCTAGAAACATCCTCATCATCCTCCAGGCCCGTTTGCAGGTACATGTTTAAACAGGCATTGAGCTACGTAAATGACATGAAGCTCGCTAAAAGAGAAAGGTGGAATGCTAACGCTCAACGCCAGCCGGCATCGGACTGGCCATGGTCCTGGCGTCCGAGCATGGTGTCAATTCAAAGCGCTGACGTTCGAGACTGGCTATGGATCCGACATTAAATGGATACGCAGTAGGGGGAGGCTGAATGAACATACACGCAATGCATGCTTGATGCCACGGATCCGGATGGTGCCTTGTAAACACAAAAGTATCGAGAGTACTCTGAATTCACTAGTTCAATCTGCTTGGGTGTTGTTCTTCTCTCTCCAGTACTTCCAGCACCCGCTGCTTCATTTGTAACTCAGATTAGTGTCCGTGATAATGCATTGTCCATGATAAACTTTGGGCTCCGCGAGCGAAAAATTCCCATTTTTTTTTCTTTGGGTTGTTTGCGTGACTCGGGAGTCCAGGGGTCAGTCGAAGGGGAGCAAAATGTCCTCTGTCGATTCTGTGGCTTGCCTATGTTAGTTTCGACCAAAAGCTTGGTTCTGGGCCTACCAAGCAACGCGTGGACCTGTTTGTGCAAGGCGGCTTCGACACTGCGAAGGGTGTCCTGCCTACTGCATTTCGTTCATGAACGTTTCAACGCCAGCTCAAGTAGGCCAGGTTGTGAAATTGAAATGGCCACTTCCAACAATGCGGCATCAACGCCAACGGAAAGGGTGGAGTCCCGGGACGTTTGCACAGGTACGCAATGGATAAAACGTGCGCGCTTTCGAGCAGATTATTCCTGCGCGGAGGCTAGTTGTAACTATTAGTGACTGAGGCTCAATCATCCCCGGACAGCTAGTGGTGCACCAAAGCAAGAAGTGAAAAGATCCTATGATAGGGCTAGGGACGTGTCAATCACGGTGCCCAAGGCTTACTGGCTTTTGGCAGCTTGGGTCATCCGACTCTAGCAGAAGGTCGACGGCGATTTCCATAATCTGCGAGGTACTACCAACACCCCATCGTCTATACGATTGACCATGGCCGTCTCACCGTGACGGGCCTTGCGAAGCCCACATCAGGTACACTGCTCCCTGAAAGCAACCCGTCACTGTAGGGTAAGTGTACCGATTTCTGCTGAATGTGCTCAAATCTGACGAACCGTCTGGCTCTGCACAAGATACAGGTACATACGTAGATTATTATTTGTCGCGAGGTGCTCTGGCCAGTAAAACAGGTTTTGAGTCCAGATAGCTTGTGACTCCAGAGCCCCGAGCATGATCTCGGTGCCTTTGCCTTGTAAAAAGTCTTCGTCCCACTTCACTCCTCAAGATTCGGTTCTCATCCGAGTTCGCAGGTATAAGTGGGCCTCGCTACGCCCAATATTCCCTACTTACACACGTGACATAAAGGGTGACACTAATACATGTTATTTTCTACCCCACGCGTCTCGCCATCGATCTCCGCCGAGGTCCGCACGCCCCCCACCATACACACACCCCTCCCATTAAGATTCCCTCTTCTGCCTGCTCATTATCAGTTCCCTCTGTACGCATCCAACCAGAATGGCCAACTTTCGGTTGGACAACCCCGAACAATTCATTAGCCTAGTTAACTTGCTGTCCCTGCGCAACAATGGCCAACTCCAACAGAGCCACGGAGAAGAAGAGGAACATGAAGACAATGGCTGTGAGGACAAGAGAAATGAATTCAAGCAGCGCTTTCTGGACAGGTTTGCGGAGATGATGTCGAGAGAGAAGGGTGGGAAACGTCCCTGCTGTGTGGCGCTCCGCGAGTCTGGAGATCGATACCTCAATGCGGACTTCAAGATTTCCTTGATTGTTGCTCGTAGTGCCGACTTCAATAATGTCGACGAGGAATTCCGCAGCAAGCTTGAAAGGCTGCTTGGCGCTATCGGTGCCTCTGTTTACAAAGAGTCAAATGGTACGCCCATCTTCCTTGGGATTCAGATCAGACCCGATGACACACGGAACCTAGATATATCTGCAATCAAGAAGGATCTTTGGGAGGAATTGTTATGCTACAACCAACCTCGCCTTGATTCTTGTGCGAATAGCTTGCGTGACAATCTGAAAGCGTTCAAAGCTGCTGGATTCCTGGATAGCCTTCCTTCCTATCGTGCCTCTCAATCACCTCAGAACAGTGATTCCGAACTGACAGCTTTCTGTGATAGCGACAGTATCGGTCCTTACTCCGTCGCTACTCATATTGACTACCTGATGCTCGCACGGAAGCGTATCCTCGAACTTGATGATATTCTTTACATTGGCGACAGAACCGCCCAGCGGCGCCTTCTCGCCGAATATGCCTATTCCATGCGACATATGAAATCTCTCCGGATATTGATCAACTCTTCCCCTGAAGTTCCTATTGGGCATAGGCTTCTCTCAGACATCCTCTTCTTGAGCCGTTTGAGGTCCTGCTATTTTACACTCGTGGAGGCGGCGCTCAATATCCCGGGATTTGCCAATCTATCCATCATTTTTGTGAAGAACCCTCCACGTCGTGTTTGTGCTGCCGCTTTGCCGCCTTTGGCAGATGCAATGCAAAACTTGGGTCTGGCCTTAGATCCAACTTCTGTTCAGTGTTTCATCAGCGAAACGTTAGGCGTCACTGGCGCAAAACACGCTTTCAAAAAGCTTCAGAATGCCAACTCTCGGCAACATCTTCCAACTCATGCAGAGCTCCAGCTCGTCCTTCATCTCATGAGGACGACAGATATCAACACTATGGACAAGGAAGTTTATCCTTATATCGGATGCAGCAAGTTATCCTGCTTTCTCTGCTCAGCTTTCATCAAGTCCCTACATCACAATGGCATTAAGTTCAGGACTTGCGGGAGTCATGGCAAGATTTATACGCCATGGTCCATTCCTGACGTGGACGGGCTTTGTGCAGATATGGTCACTAGCCTCCATTCCGCGTCGAACGAGATACGGCACCTCTTGGTTCGCGAGATGTTAAAGCCAATTACTATAACTGCTCATACCGTCGAATCATGGCTCCGCCAGAACCTGTACATCCTTGGTGGACCCCACGAATTCCTAGCGGTCGCTAGATCATGCCTCAGCCAAGCGGATAGAGAGAAGGAGCCACACCAGTTGGTCCCCGAAGCGAAACGCAAGTCGTTCATGCTGTATGCTATGCTGTTGAATGGATACCGCCCAAATCCTGCTATCCAGTTTGATATGATTTCCAAAGACCTCTACTTCGAATTCGGCTTCGTAACTGGTCGTGGCTCTGAGGGCGAGCAGGTCTTACCCTGGGTGTATAGGAGTGTCATTTCTAAATGCTCCTTTAGAGAGTTTTGGACTGCATTTCAATCCAGTGATCTTATCGCGTTGATGGATGCGAAGGGACTAGGACCAATGCGCAAGGAAGTCCAGCATTTCGAAGCCTTCATGACGATCGGGCGCAACTATTGGTGCCCTACTGTATGGCACCTCAGATGCTTCGTTAACTCCCCGGACGTGGCTGCTCCTCTATCTGTCACCGTGGACTACGGATTCTTCAACTGCAAAACAGTCGAAGAGATGTTCTCACTCAAAGGCGTGTATAAAGAGCTCCTTGAGTCTCCAAACGTCGACCCCATAGAATTGCACGCAGCTTGTACCCAGGGTAAACTATATGGTTTCGCTCGTGGACACAAACCGAACCTTGAGCGGAGGTTCAAGAAGCTAATGATCAACATTTACCCACTATACAACAATGCTGAAGGGGTACGTGGGTCCGGAAGTATTTTTTGGCTTTCTGTTCTCCTCTTGTTCCTTTCGATTGCGTTCGTGTACCTTTCGGATCGAGTCTACCTACGACATACGGACCTAGCCAATATTGGCTCTGCTGTATGTGGTTATCTTCGGTGTGCAAAGTGGATATCCAGGGGTTACGATATGTAGTGGCGGTTACATGACTTCGGTGTAGTTTGTATGTGTCCAGATGTGTCCATGGCTTGAGACGCGAAGTCGCCCACAATAACGTATCTGCTCTCGTGATACCTGCTCATATTATCTACGGGAAGGAATGACCACTGCTACAGAAAGGAGCGACTGTCTCTACCATAGTTGACGAAAAGCGCAGATTTCCTGCATCAATAACTCCATCAGTGGCCTGCCTATATCTTCACGGAGCCACATCGCAAGCCTTCCTTTTCTTTCCCCTAGCCTTAGAATTTGAGCGCTTACTATTCTTTGAACTGTGTTTCCGCCCAAACCTCCCACCTCACATGACGTCCTGTAGAAGTACCTCCATACTGCACTTGCCCCTGGGTAGACCGCATAAGCTTTCGACTCTTCGGAGAGGTTTCCTCGTGGACGACGATGTTTCGAAGTCTCGGCGGAAGCTCTTGGAATCAGGATAACAAAGGAATGTATTGCTATCGATTGAAGCCGTTTACATGCGAAGGTAAGGGTCATCAGGTCCGCTGTCAAACTTGACCGTCACTGCAGAACTTCGTAAGTCCAAGTCGACCAAGATAGCAACCCATGGTGAGAATGACTTGCAACTGATGGGGTCATGACTGCGGCTGATGTGACGCAGTTGTGCATTATCAGGGTTTTCTGAGCTTTATCCGATATAAAGGTTTGGGAAACACGGGACAAATCTTCACGGTAGAGCTTTCTATGAGAGATATCTGATCATTTTCCTTGAAATAAACAGGGATCACTTTGTCGACGAGAGGTTGGTTATGGTAGCACTGCACAGCACTTGTGCGACGCCAGTGACGGTGTCCGCCACTCGTTCGCGCTGTACGTGTGATGAACTCCCAAGACAACGGAATGCCAGCACGACTCACGTTAGCTGGTCGTCACCATTCTGGACAGCCGAGATAATCCCGTCCGTCCGTACCCAATGGGAGAAGAGTTGACATGTGTTCTCTAGCGTTGTCTCAGGAGTCTTCCCCGAAGACGAAGCAAAAATAGTCGACCTCCGAAATCATTTGCCAGTCAATCAGCTCCGATTTCCATTCGTTCCCATCTGCTGCTCTATGACCGGGCCCTGGCAAGTACGGAGGATGTCACGGACATATAGATCCTTGGCAAGGAGCCACAGCAGCCGGCTCGCCAACTCCCCGGACTCGCCAACTTCAATAATCCTACTAAGAAATTTCTCTTCGAGTACCATCAGAAACATGTCTAGCTTACCCTCCCAATGTAATAACAATGCTGCCACACATGGCAAGAATGGTCCAGAGGGGTAAGTGGTGTAACTCCAGTCGCTGGAGTTACACCATGTACCCCAGGGTTACAGTCTGGAGTGATCCATATGCAGACCCGGAGGTGACTAGCCACTGTTGATTCGATGAATTCTACGGTTTCATGATGTCCTAGTAAAGCAAGGTCAGAATCTCTGAGACAAGGCAGCAAGCGGTAGGCTCCCGTTTCCCCTAGAACTCGGAAGCTTGCTAATAGCTTAAGAGATCAAGTCTCTGAGAGACTCCATCTGGATGGATTCTACCTGCAGGACATGGACATATTGGTGTTAACCCCGTAACATGGACTTGAAACGTACAGTGCTCTGCCGTAGCCTATGATATGACAGACCTGAGCCACGTTGGTGGCTGCTATCCCCACTAAAGGATCCGCCTTTTGGTCTCGCCGAGTTGTCTTCCCCAGCAGGTCGGGGAAATACTGAGACTGAAATGGATGTACCACGAACAGTAAGGCCGCAGAGCAGCAAAATCAGCCACTTTCGATGTTGTGGGCGCATAAACAACCCGGATAGCACCATTGCTTACCCTAGAACCACCTCCCGAGTATAAGCTGATAGCCCTACAAAGGATGGTTGACGGACGATAGTGGTAAGGCGTTAGAGCCTCATCTACACCAATGACCAACTTCGGTTTATGGCACTCGTTGGCAAAGAGCACGACCAAGGAGTCTGACATCTGTCTATAGGCACCAATCACGCATTCAGGCCCGCACGTGCTCCCGGCCGTTGTTTCTGCGGTTGTTCGCATCTTGCTCCTTCAACTGGTCCACTTACCGTCCTAAAGTACGGATATACGCACACAACGTCAGTAGCGTGCGGTAATCCTAGATGATTGTTCACCAGATAATAGGTTGTTTCGTTTGACATCTGTTTGTGCAACAGTGTCTTCATGCCCATCGCTGTTAATTTTTTGTTAATTCGAAAGGAAGCATATCAGATTAACGGGCGCTCTTATACTCGTCCAGCAGCCAACCTTGTAATACATTTCGTATTTGACCCTGAATCTCTTGAAGAAGTCCTTCCGATGCCCAGAAACCAACTGATCATGTCTCCAAGCTTCCGGGCTCTAATCCAGTAGACAGGTGTTCGTGGACCATCGTGAAAATAGCTGCAAAGAACGCGCAACACTGGTACCATGATTGGCTTCAGTCCCTAAGCTTTCTGTCGGTATCTCAACTGGCAAGACATCCCATGGCGTGATTAGTCAATTTTGTCAGTGGATAGTCGGAGGTTCATATAGAGGACCATAGCACCCCTCGTATGAAGCTGGATGGGGTAAACCAGAGGTTGCATGGAAGGCCCGATGATGGACACACTTCAAATAGCGGGCATGACTTCCCAGTTCCAGAACCTTGGGTGATAGAACAGAATTTGCCGTGGTACTTGGGAGGGCCACCTTGAGGTGAAAAACCGAGTTTGGTTCCAGGTATCCACAAAAGGCATCCACGGCCTTCCCGTAATATGGGGGGTGACTGCCCTATGTAACAACTGATTTGCTAAGGAATTGTGGGTGGTAAGCGAACGAACATACAACAGAAAGATTAAGAATCCAGGGTCTGGGTACTTGAAGTATTTCTGCAGAAACGGATTAGCGGAGAAGACGCCAAAGGAATATACTGACCTAAGTTTCAACTATCGCGATAGGATCTATTGTTCCAAGCAGCATCGAACATAGTGCGCAACTCGGACTGACTCGAGAGCAGCTGACTTGCTCCGCCAGACGAGTTGTACTTTGGATCCAGGGTTCCACCCGAACACGCACGAAGGAGCATGTAGGCCACAACACTGCAATCCTGAAGGCAGCTTTCGCCAAGCTCTGGGCCAATGCGCCCATTCACTTCCTTCTCAAGCGCCTCATGAGTGGTATCGTATTGCCAACCCCAGGCGTGATCGCAGGGTCAGCGTTCTCAACGATGCGAAAGGGTTGATCCAAGTCACTGTTGAGTGCAAGTCTGCCAGCAACTGTCAGCCGTCACGAAGCTAGACTACAACTCGACCAGAGTATTCCTATTCAGAGATGCGGTTCGTTCGAATTTGCGTCCGTACCTATGGTAGGATTACACTCGAGAAAACGTGGGCGCACTGCGGTAGATTGCTGGTTCGTGAAAGAACTACAGGGTATCCGAGTGAGCACACGCGCAACACAGGTAGTCATGGCTCGAGCGTCAAAGCCGCGCCCACAAGCAGAGCCGAACAGCAGTCATACATGCACTCGACAGGCCCTGTGTCGAATTCTCCCTGGACCGATACGACAGACTCCCATGGAACCATCTTGGAACGGGACACAAGTTGACACACTTTAGGGCAAAAAGAATCATAAAACCGATGTTTTGGGCACGGACGTATGGAACAGACTTACCATAATTTAGAACCTCCCGCGCTCTCGTCTGTCCTCGAGCCCTCACCTCTCTCAACTTTCGTGTTCTTTGATTCTCGTCCATGAGACAACCCCCAAGTCCAGTATCTGGAGGTGTTCCTGAAGATGAAGTGGGACGATTGGTGGCCCACGGTATGCGCCCCCGACTCTGTTTCTAATGCAAGTCCATAAGCATGCTCAGCACAGTCAATAGAACTCCCGTCTTCCAAGGTGTTGTTCGATTCTAGATCTCGGGTTACTTCGTGGGTCCTATGGAAACTTCTATGGGCGTCAATCTATTGCCTTCTGGGTCGTGACCCATCCTGATCAACCTATCTTTATATCTGACTCTCTGGAGAAGACACGACAGTACTTATGGCCAAGTTTCGGTTGGACAACCCCAAACAATTCGTTAGCCTCGTTAACTTACTCTCCCTACGTAACCGCAGCCAACTCTACCCAAGCAGCGGAGAAGAGGAACATGAACACAATTACATCTGCGAGGATGTAGGAGATGAATTCAAGCAGCGCTTTCTGGACAGGTTCGCAGAGATGATGTCGAGAGAGAAGGGCGGGAAATATGTCTGCTGCGTGGCGTTCTGCGAGTCCGGATCCCAATTCTTGGATGGGGACGTCGACATTTCCTTAATGATTGCTCGAAATATTGATTTCGATAGTGTGGATGAGAGATTCCGCAACAGATTAGAATGGCTTCTTGCTGCTATCGCGGCCGAGTCTATTTATGAAGAGTCACTCAGTACGCCCGTTTTCCCTGGGATTCAGATCAGACTTGATGATGGGTGCATCCTAGATATATCTGCAGTCAAAAAGGAGCTTTGGGAAGAGTTGTTATGGTATAACCAACCTCGCCTCGATTGCTATGCGGATAGCTTGTGCAACAATTTGAAAACATTCAAAGCCGCTGGATCCCTGCACAACATTCCTCGTTACACCCCTCGGCTACCGCAGAATGATGAGTTTGAACACAGAACTTTCTGTGACGACCCTTCTATCGGTCCTTACTCAGAGGATACTCATGCCGACTACATGAGGCTTGCACAGAATCATATCTTCGCACTTGATGGTATTCTTCGCACCGGCGACAAAGTTACCCGGCGGCGCCTTCTCGCTGAGCATACCCATTCCATCCGCAATATGAAATCCCTCCGGATATTTATCGATTCCTGCCCCAAAGTTTCCGTTGGGAATGGGCTCCTCTCGGACATCCTCTTCTTGGCCCGTCTGAGGTCCTGTTATTATACACTCCTGGAAGCAGCGCTGAATACTCCAGAATTTGCCCGTCTATCTATCATTTTTGTGAAGAACCATCCACCTCGCATCTGTCCGGCCACTCTGCCTTCTTTAGCAGATGCAATGAAATACCTGCATCAGACCTTGAATCTGAGCTCGGTTAAGAGACTCATCAGCGCAAAGGCGAGCGTCATTGGTGCAGAACGAAATTTCAAGGAGCTTCAGGACAATACCTCTCGCAAGCCTCTCCATACCCATGCGGAGCTTCAGCTGGTTCTCTATATTACAAAAACGGCTGACATTGGAACCATGAAGAGAGAAGTATACCCGTACATCGGGTGCAGCAAGTTATCCTGCTTTCTCTGTACAGCTTTCCTCGAATCCTTTGATTATGATGGCGTCACGTTCAGGACTCGCGGGAGTCACGGCAAGATTTATACGCTGTGGTCCATCCCAGACATGGATGGGCTTCGCGAGGACATGGTCACTGCACTGGATTCCACGTTTAACAAGATACGGAACGCCCTCGTTCGCGAAATGATGAATCCTACTGCCGTAGCTACTCGTGTTGCCGAATCAACAGCTGGAGTGATGGATTATGATCCCCGATCATCTGTTGTTCAACAGTACTACAGAACTCCGGCTGCGCAGCATGAACTCGATGCCCTCAGTGCAAACAACCCGGTCAGGTGGGTACATCCATTGTACAGCCACACAAGTACCAGTCGTATTATGTGTAGGACTTTTGATCAAGGCGAACAGGTGGAGTCCCACGATATACCTAGACCTTTGGCACGCTCCATAACTCCAGAGCTCTCTGGAGAATGCTCGAAATGCGAACGTGAGACAACCAGGAAATGCTCGAAATGTCGTGGGCCATGGTTGTGCAGTGAACGCTGCGAGAACGAGTGGGACTACTATGGACATACTTTCACATGTGCCATAGGTCGACCCCTCGACACTGCTGACTACCTTGTCCGGGCCTGCTGGACAGACTTCTTAGATGACCTTGATGAAGACACCATGGAAGATTTCGGATTCACGAAGTTTGCGTCAGCCTATGACATGCATAGGCTCTTTGGAGTGTACTCCGGTCTCGTCCGTTATATGGGGGTTAGAAGCCGGGAGTTGCATAAGTGGCGAAAGGAAGGCACATTGACAGAAAACATAATGGCCAAGTATGAAGTCATACCCAAGAGCAGCCGTGGCGAGTACTACCCATGGTTCCGCCAGAACCTGCATGTCTTCAACTCACGAGCTGGACCTTCTGACTTCTTTGCGGTTGCTAGACCATACCTCGACCCGGCGGATAGGCAGAAGGAACCCCACCAGTTGGTCCCGGAAGCGAAACGCAAGTCGTTCATGCTCTATGCTTGGCTGTTGAGTGGATACCCCCAAAATCTCTTTATCACATATGATAAAGAGATATATTTTGAATTCGGCTTCGTAACTGGCTGCGGTTCTGATGGCGAACGGGTGTTGCACTGGGTATATAGGAGTCTCATCCATAAATGCTCTTTCACAGAGTTCTGGACTGCATTCCAATCCTGCACTCTCGTCGCGTTGATGGACGCGAAGGGATTTGGACCAATGCGCAACCAAGTCCGCCATCTCGAGGCCTTCATGAAAATCAATCCCAATGAACCCTGTCCTACTGTATGGCGCCTCAGACTCTTCGTTTGCTCCTTGGACGTGGATCCTCTGGCATCCGTCGCTGTGGACTACGGGTTTCTCAACTGCAGGACAGCTGAGGAGAAATCGTCTCTCAAAGGAGTGTACAAAGAACTCCTCGACTCTCCAAGGGTCGATCCTATGGAACTGCACACAGCTTGTATCAAGGGAAAACTGTACGATTTCGCTCGTGGACATAAATCAAACCTTCAGGAGAGGTTCAGGATGCTGATGACCAACTGTTACCCACTGCATAACGATGCTGAGGATGTGGGTACGTCCCCGAGTTGTCTTTCGTTCTTGGTTCTCCTCTGTTTCTTATCGTTTCCGCTTATGTACCTTTCGGGTTGAGCGTACATATGTATATTTCCGTGAGGACCTAGCCAATATTGGCTCTGCTGTGTATCGCTATGTCGAACAATTGCAGTCCATACGTAGTTTATCCGTGTCCGTCGCTTGACACATGTGGTCGCTCACAAGAGATCTACCCTCGGGATATATACCTCCTTGTACTGCCTACAGAAAATAATGACCGTCAGCTGTGTTTATTACTGTAATTAAGGAAAGGCGCCCATAAGGAGTGTCGGTTCCCCCTAGTGCCCCAAGTTCACCTGTGTCTTTAGCCCAGATGCCCAACTTTGTGTAGAAATGCAGATACATTGTTGAGGTCCAATGGTCTATTCGTCGGGCGCAAGCAGCGTATTTCCTAGACTCACTCGAGGGGAGGCCAGCGAAAGATCCACGACTTCTTGCATTGGTTATTCCATGCAAGGGGATTTATGGACACTTTGGGCTCGCGAGGATATGTAGGCATGCCGCACGCATGTGCCATCTGATGTGGCAACTGGCCATGCCCCTCAGTCCTCGAAATCGGACGGCAGCCACGAGCAAAGCCGAATAATATAATGCCCTTGAAAGGCACCTAGTTCTCCTTGACTGACACGACAGATCAATGAAACCATGGAACTGAACGTAAGTTACGGACATCATAAAAACCCAAAACTGAGGAACGCGTACGTACGGAGTAAACTTGCTCTACAGAAACCCAACCTGTCCCCAAGGGCTCTTGCCTTAATCAACTTTTGCATTCTTTGTTCTCGTCCATGAGACAACCCACAAGTTTAGCACCTGGGAGCGTTCCTGAAGATCAGGTGCAACGACTGGCCCGTGAGCTGGCACTGCATGGAACCTCCGACTCTGTTTCTGCTGCAGGTCCATCAGTATACACAACGCAGTTAATAGAACTAGCGTCTTTTACCGCAAGTCTGTGGTTGGATTCTAGATCTCGGGTCATTTCAGCCTATGGGCGTCAATCAATTGCCTTCCGAATCCAACTTTTTCAACACATCTGTCTGACTCTCTCCAAACGGCCCAACCAGTATGGCCAAATTTCAGATGGACAACCCCGAACGGTTCATTAGCCTAGTTAACTTGCTCTCCCTGCGCAACGGTGGCCAACTGCAACCAAGGGATGGAGAGCAGGAACATGAGTACAATGACCTCTACGGGGATGAGGGAGATGAATTCAGGCAGCGCTTTCTGAACAGGTTCGCAGAGATGATGTCGAGAGAGAACGGCGGGAAATATGTCTGCTGCGTGGCGCTCCGCGAGTCCGGAGACCAATCCTTGGATGGGAACGTAGACATTTCTTTGATGGTTGCTCGCAACGTTGATTTCAATATTGTGGATGAGAGATTCCGCAGCAGACTAGAGTGGCTGCTTGCCACTATTGGCGAGTCTGTTTATAAAGAGTCAAACAGTACGCCCGTTTTCCCTGGGATTCGGATCAGACCTGATGATACATGCAACCTAGATATATCTGCAGTCAAAAAGGAGCTTTGGGAGCAATTGTTGCGGTATAACCAACCTCGCCTCGATTGCTATGCAGATAGCTTGCGCTATAATCTGAAAGCATTCAAAGCCGCTCATGGATCCTTGCACAACATTCCTCCTTATCACACTCCTCAGCCACTCCAGAATGATGAGTTTGAACACAGAACATTCTGTGACGACCCTTCTATCGGTCCTTACTCAGAGGATACTCATATCAACTACATGAAGCTCGCACAGAATCATATCCTCGCACTTGATGGTATTCTTCGCACCAGCGACAAAGTTACCCGGCGGCGCCTTCTCGCTGAGCATACCTATTCCATCCGCAATATGAAATCCCTCCGGATATTTATCAATTCCTGCCCCAAAGTTTCCGTTGGGAATGGGCTCCTCTCGGACATCCTCTTCTTGGCCCGTCTGAGGTCCTGCTATTATACACTCGTGGAGGCGGCTCTCAATATCCCAGGGTTTGCCAATCTATCCATCGTTTTTGTAAAGAACCTCCCACGTCGCATTTGTCCAGTCACTTTACCGTCCTTGGCAGATGCAATGACATTCTTGGGCCAGACCTTGAATCCGGTCTCTGTTAATAATGTCATCAGCGACAAGTTAGGTGTTATCAGGGCGGAACGCGCTTTCGACCAACTTCAGAATACCATCTCCCAGCAACATCTCCCAACTCATGCGGAGCTTCAGCTGGTCCTTCATATCATAAGGACGATGGATATCGAAACCATAGATATGGAAGTATACCCTTATCTTGGATGCAGCAAATTATCCTGTTTTCTCTGCTCAGCTTTCCTCGAGTCCTTTGATCATAGTGGTATTACGTTCTGGACCAAAGGGAGTCACGGCAAAATTTACCCACTGTGGAACATCCCGGACATGGATAGCCTTTGTGAGGATGTGGTCACTGCGCTCCATTCCACGTTGAACAAGACACGGGACTTATTGGTTCGCGAGACAATGAAACCTATTACTAGAGCCGCTCACGTCGCAGAATCAACGGCCGGAGCTACGGATTCTAATTCCCAGTCATCTTTCGACTATCGATATCACGACACTCGAGCTGCTCGGTGTGAATTCGATTACCATAGTACAGATTCACCCAGGAATTTGGTCAGGTACGTGCCTCCATTGTGCAACCACACGAGTACCGATTATATTATGTGCAGGACTTTTGACCCAGGAGAAAAGGTGGGGTTTCACGAGATGTACCTAGGATTTGGGCGCACTCCGCGACTCCAGAGCTTTCTAGAGAATGCGAGGAATGCGAACGTGAAACAACCAGGAAATGCTCGAAATGTCGTGGGCCGTGGTCGTGCAGTGAACGCTGCGAGAACGAGTGGGACTTCTATGAACATACTTTCAACTTTGCCATAGGTCGACCGCTCGATACTGCCGACTACCTCGTCCGGGCTTGCTCGAGAGTCTGGTTGGATGACCTTGATGAAGAGACCAAGGAGGATTTCGGATTTACAAGGTTAGCATCGGTCTATGATGTGCAGAGACTCTTTGGGCTGTATGTTGGTCTCGTTTCTATGAGAGTTAGCAGTCGAGAATTGCACAAGTGGCAAATCGAGGGCACGTTGGCCGAAAATATCATAGCAAAGTATGAAACTATATCTGACCACACTTGCGGCGAGTACTATCCATGGTTCCAGCAGAACTTGCACGTGTTTAACTCTCGAGGTGGACCCCCCGACTTCTTAGCGGTTGCCAGACCATATCTCGACCCAGCAGATAGGGAGAAGGGCCTACATCAGCTGGTCCCAGAAGCGAAACGCAAATCGTTCATGCTCTATGCTATGTTGTTGAATGGACGCTATCCAAAAATCTCTATTGAGTCTGATGCGATCTGCAAAGACCTCTATTTCGAGTTCGGCTTCGTAACCGGTTGTGGTTCTGAGGCCAAGCAGTTCTTACCCTTGGTGTACAGGACTCTCATCTCCAAATCTTCATTCACTCAGTTTTGGACCGCATTTCAATCCCACAGCCTCGTCGCATTGATGGATGCAAATGGACTTGGGCCAGTGCGCAAGAAAGTCCAGCATTTCGAGGCCTTCATGAAGACGAAGCCCAAAGATCGGTGCCCCACCGTATGGCACCTCAGATGCTTCGTTCACTCCCCGGACGCGGATCCTCCCTCGTCTGTCACTGAGGAATACGGGTTTCTGAACTGCCAAACAATCGAACAAAAAATCTCGCTTAAAGGCGTGTACAAGGAGCTCCTTGAGTCTCCAAGGGTGGACCCTATGGAGTTGCACTTAGCTTGTACGAAGGGTACACTGTACGATTTCGCTCTGCGACATAAACCGAACCTTGAGCGGAGGTTCAAGGAGCTAATGAGCGGCCGTCGCCCACTACAAGAGAATGCTGAGTCTCCGGGTTTTCTTTGGTTTGTTGTTCCCTTCGTTGCCCTTTCGATTCGATTTATACACACCTTGGACGGAGGTTCAAGGGGTTAATGACTGACCGTCGCCTGCCCCGGTGGGTAGGCGTAGGCCCAAGTCTTTACTCCCTTGCTCCTTGTAATTACATTTATGCACCTTGAGCTGCAGTTATGTGGCTCTCTAACGTAGTTTGAGGGTGTGCCCGAACTTGACACGGCAAAGAATCACTCACAAGAAGACATCTACCCTCACGATACCTGCTCGTATTGTTTACAGAAAGGAGTGACCGTGTCTATCGTAGTTGACGAAAAGTGCAGGCTTCCTGCATCATTAATTCCATGCAAAGCTTGCCCATATCTTCAAGTGGCCATATCGCAAGCCTTCCTTTTCTTTCCCCTAGCCTTTGAATATGAGCTCTCGCCATCTTTTGAACTATGCGTCTCCGTCCAAGCCTCCCACTCCGTGGGGTGTCCCGTGAAAGTACTGTCATACCGTACTTGCTCCTTACAACAGAAAGAGTAAGCATCTTCCGCGATCGAAGGTCTGGGTGCTTGAAGTATTTCTGCAGAAACGGGTGGGCAGAGAAGACGGCAAAGGAATATACTGACCCAAGTTTCGAATATCGCGATAGGATCTGTTGTTCCAAGCGGCATCGAGCATAATGCGTAACTCGGGCTGTCTAACCTGCTGCGCAGAATGAGTTATACTTTGGATCCAGAGTTCCATTCGACCGCTCTACGATGGCTTCGAGAAGGAATATGTAGTCCGCATTCCCCAGCGGTTCGCTGATGAACGCCTCGACTTGGTCGTTCACTTCTTTGTCAAGTGCCTGATGAGTGGCATCGTCAAAAATGTTGGGGACGGAGTAGAGAGACATGACGCATGACGTCCGAACAACAAACGGGGGTGCATACTGTGGTGCGAATCACTTAGGAGCATATCCAACCCCTAATCCTACTCCTAATACAGGCCAGTGCCTTAAGTCCACCTGAACATCTTGAGCCCACATGCGAGACTTTATTTAGAGATGTAGGCCTGGAGGTCGGGCCCGGGCTCACTCGAGGAAGGGGGATGGTCCTTGCGAGGTTGGAGTAGTTGGTGGGGGGTACAGCAGACCATAGGCGCTGTGAGAATGAGTACCAAGTAGAGTATACCTATTCAGAGACGCGGTTCGTTCGAATTCGCGCCCGTGCCTATGGTAGGATCACACTCGAGGAGGCGTGGGCGCACTGCGGTAGATTGCTGGTTCTTGAAAGGGTTACAAGGTATGCGAGTGAGCACACGCGCAACGCAGGTAGTCATGGCTCGAGCTTCAAAGCCGCGCCCACAGGCAGAGCCGAACAGCAGTCATACATGCACTCGACAGGCCCTGTGTCGAATTCTCCCTGGACCGATAAGACAGACTCCCATGGAACCATCTTGGAAGGGGACACGAGTTGACATATACTTTAGAGCAAAAAAAAAACCATAAAACCGATATTTCGGGCACGGGCTTGTCACATAACTTAGAGGCTCCCTCCCGCGCTCTCGTCTGTCCTTGAACCCTCACCGCTCTCAAACTTCCCTTTCTTTGATTCTTGTCCATGAGACAGCCCCCAAGTCCAGCATCTGGAGGTGTTCCTGAAGATGAAGTGGGACGATTGGTGGCTCACGGTATGGTGCCTCCGACTCTGTTTCTCCTGCAGGTCCGTAAGCATGCTTAGCACAGTCAATAGAACTCCCGTCTTCCGAGGTGTTGTTCGATTCTAGATCTCGGGTTACCTCGTGGGTCCTATCGAAACTTCTATGGGATCAATCTATTGCCTTCTGGGTCGTGACTTATCCTGGTCGATCTATCTTTGATATCTGACTCTCTGGAAAAGACACGACAGTACTTATGGCCAAGTTTCGGTTGGACAACCACAAACAATTCACTAGCCTCGTCAACTTACTCTCCCTACGTAACCGCAGCCAACTCTACCCGAGCATCGGAGAAGAGGAACATGAGCACGATTACATCTGCGAGGATTTGGGAGATGAATCCAAGCAGCACTTTCTGGACAGGTTCGCAGAGATGATGTCGAGAGAGAAGGGCGGGAAATATGTCTGCTGCGTGGCGCTCCGCGAGTCCGGATCCCAATTCTTGGATGGGGACGTCGGCATTTCCTTGATGGTTGCTCGAAATGTTGATTTCGATAGTGTGGATGAGAGATTCCGCAGAAAACTAGAACAGCTTCTTGCCGCCATCGCGGCCGAGTCTGTTTGTGAAGAGTCAAACAGTACGCCCGTTTTCCCTGGGATTCAGACCTGATGATACATGCATCCTAGTCAAATTGGAGCTTTGGGAGGAGTTGTTATGGTATAACCAACCTCGCCTCGATTGCTATGCGGATAGCTTGCGCAACAATTTGAAAACATTCAAAGCCGCTGGATCCCTGCACAACATTCCTCGGCTACCGCAGAATGATGAGTTTGAACACAGAACATTCTGCGACGACCCCTCTATCGGTCCTTACTCAGAGGATACTCATATCGACTACATGAGGCTTGCACAGAATCATATCTTCGCACTTGATGGTATTCTTCGCACCGGCGACAAAGTTACCCGGCGGCGCCTTCTCGCTGAGCATACCCATTCCATCCGCAATATGAAATCCCTCCGGATATTTATCGATTCCTGCCCCAGAGTTTCCGTTGGGAATGGGCTCCTCTCGGACATCCTCTTCTTGGCCCGTCTGAGGTCCTGTTATGATACACTCCTGGAAGCAGCGCTGAATACTCCAGAATTTGCCCATCTATCCATCATTTTTGTGAAGAACCATCCACCTCGCATCTGTCCAGCCACTCTGCCTTCTTTAGCAGATGCAATGAAATACCTGGATCAGGCCTTGAATCCGAGCTCGGTTAAGAGATTCATCAGCGCAAAGGCGAGCGTCATTGGTGCAGAACGAAATTTTAAGGAGCTTCAGGACAATACCTCTCGCAAGCCTCTCCATACCCATGCGGAGCTTCAGCTCGTTCTCTATATTACAAAAGCGGCCGATATTGGAACCATGAAGAGAGAAGTATACCCTTACATCGGGTGCAGCAAGCTATCCTGCTTTCTCTGTACAGCTTTCCTCGAATCCTTTGACTACGATGGCGTTACGTTCAGGACTCGCGGGAGTCACGGCAAGATTTACCCGCTGTGGTCCATCCCAGACATGGATGGGCTTCGCGACGAGATGGTCACTGCCCTCGATTCCACGTTTAACAAGATACGGAACGCCCTCGTTCGTGAGATGATGAAGCCTATTGCCATAACCACTCGTGTTACCGAATCAACAGCTGGAGTGGCGGATTATGACCCCCAATCTGAGTACCACGAAACTCTGGCTGCTCAGCGTGAATTCGATGCCGTCAGTGCAAACAACCTGGTCTGGTGGGTACATCCATTGTACAGCCGCACAAGTACCAATCATATTATGTGTAGGACTTTTGACCCAGGCGAACAATTGGAGTCCCACGATCTACCTAGACCTTTGGCACGCTCCAACTCAGACTCCTGGAGACTGCTCGAATGCGAATTGAGACGAGCAGGAAATGCTCGAAATGTCATGGGCCATGGTTGTGCAGTGAACGCTGCGAGAACGAGTGGGACTACTATGGACATACTTTTACATGTGCCATAGGTCGACCCCTCGACACTGCTGACTACCTTGTCCGAGCCTGCTGGACAGACGACTTGGATGACCTTGATGAAGACACCATGGAAGATTTCGGATTCACAAAGTTTTGCGTCAGTCTATGACGTGTATAGACTCTTTGGAGTGTACTACGATCTCGTCCGTTATATGGGGGTTAGAAGCCGGGAGTTGCATAAGTGGCGAAAGGAAGGCACCTTGACAGAAAACATAATAGCCAAGTATGAAGTCATACCCAAGAGCAGCCGCGGCGAGTACTATCCATGGTTCCAGCACAACTTGCACGTGTTTAACTCTCGAGGCGGACCTTCCGATTTCTTAGCGGTTGCCAGACCATATCTCGACCCAGCAGATAGGGAGAAGGAGCCACATCAGTTGGTCCCAGAAGCGAAACGCAAATCGTTCATGCTCTATGCTATATTGTTGGATGGACGCTATCCAAATCCCTCTATTGAATCTGATGCGATCTGCAAAGACCTCTACATCGACTTCGGCTTCGTAACCGGTTGTGGCTCTGAGGCCGAACGGTTCTTACCCTTGGTGTACAGGACCCTCATTTCCGAGTGCTCTTTCACTCAGTTTTGGACTGCATTTCAATCCCACAGCCTCGTCGCATTGATGGATGCAAATGGACTTGGGCCAGTGCGCAAGGAAGTCCAGCATTTCGAGGCCTTCATGGGGATGAAGCCCGAAGATCGGTGCCCCACTGTATGGTACCTCAGATGCTTCGTTCACTCCCCGGACGCGGATCCTCCCTCGTCTGTCACTGAGGAATACGGGTTTCTGAACTGCCAAACAATCGAACAAAAAATCTCGCTTAAAGGCGTGTACAAGGAGCTCCTTGAATCTCTAAGGGTGGTCCCCATGGAGTTGCATTTAGCTTGTACGAAGGGTACACTGTACGATTTCGCTCTGCGACATAAACCGAACCTTGAGCGGAGGTTCAAGGGGCTAATGATCACCGTCGCCCACTACAAGAGAATGCTCAGTCTCCGGGTTTTCTTTGGTTTAGTTGTCCCTTCGTTGCCCTTTCGATTCGATTTATGTACACCTTGGGCGGAGGTTCAAGCGGCTAGTGAATGACCGCCACCCGCCGTAGTGGGTAGGCTGGGCCCAAGTCCTTAATCCCTTCCTGCTCCTTGCGATTACATTTATACATTTTTCGGGTTGAGTGTGTCCCACGTGGACGTAGTTTGCGGGTGTGCCCGAACCTTGACACGCAAAGAATCACTCACAATAAGATATGTACCTGCCCTCACGATACCTGCTCGTATTGTCTACAGAAAGGAGTGACCGTGTCTATCGTAGTTGACGAAAAGTGCATGCTTCCTGCATCAATAATTCCATGCAAAGCTTGCCTATGTCCTCAAGTGGCCATATCGCAAGCCTTCCTTTTCATTCCCCTAGGCTTTGAATATGAGCTCTCGCCATCTTTTGAACTATGCGTCTCCGTCCAAGCCCCCCAGTTCATAGGGTGTCCCGTGAAAGTACTGTCATACCATACTTGCTCCTTACAACGGAAAGAGTAAGCATCTTCTGCGATCGAAGGTCTGGGTGCTTGAAGTATTTCTGCAGAAACAGGTGAGCAGAGAAGACGGTAAAGGAATATACTGACCCAAGTTTCGAATATCGCGATAGGATCTGTTGTTCCAAGCGGCATCGAGCATAATGCGTAATTCGGGCTGTCTCAAGAGCAGATAACCTGCTGCGCAGAATGAGTAGTACTTGGGATCCAGGGTTCCATTCGACCGCTCCACGATGGCTTCAAGAAGGAATATATAGTCCGCATTCCCCAGCGGTTCGCTGATGATTGCCTCGACCTGGTCGTTCACTTCTTTGTCGAGTGCCTGATGAGTGGCATCATCAAAAATGTTGGGGACGGAGTAGAGAGACATGACGCATGACGTCTGGACAACAAATGGGGTGGGCTTGAAGCGGAATACTGTGGTGCAAATCACTTAGGAGTATATCCAACTCCTAATCCTACTCCTAATACAGGCCAGTGCCCTAAGTCCACCTGTACATCTTGAGCCCACACGCAAGGGTTGGTTTAACAATGGGGGTATGTAGTTTGGGCCTGGGCTCACTCGAGGAAGGAGGATGGTCCTTGCGGGGTTGGAGCAGTTGGTGAGGGGTAAGGCATACGATTGAGCGACCTACGGCTCCTTGAGCTGATGATTCCACGCAAGGTGCATTACACCCGGGAAGATATGAAACCGAATGTCGTCCGATGTAGTCATGTCTTAGGCCTCAGTCCTCGAACAACAGGAATGCGCTTGAAAGGTGTCCAGTTCTTCCTGACTGACACGACAGATTCTGCAACCATCGAACTCAGATATAAGTTACGGACATCGTATCTCAAAAAAGGTCACAAAACCCAAAACTCGGGATACGTACGTACGGAGCGAGCTTGCTCTACAGAAACCCACCGCTCTTGCCCGTTCCAAACCTGTCCCCGAGGGCTCTCGCTTCTCTCAACATTTGCTTTCTTTGTTTCTCGTCCATAAGACGACCACCGACCGACATGTCGCGTGAGTGATCCCATATGGCGGCTGGTTCTTCGTTGTCGTCGCCTTTCTTCTGTGCCTCGCGTTCCATGTGTGTATCGACTAATGCAGCACCGCGGACTCTGCGCTGTAATACGAATCAGACGAACGATGGTGAATGATAAAAAGAACCCACCGAATGCTCTTGGACGCCCCTCCGAATCTCTTCATCCCTCTTTCTCTTCCTCTTCGCATCCTCAAGGTCCACCTCTGGCTCCGCGTTCACCGCTTTCCTTTTCCGACCGGACACTTCGTCTGCAATACGCTGTTGTCGCTCTGCGGGGGTTTCTGTCCATAGGAGCTGTCGGCGTCGCGGCCTGGGCCAGAGCTTCGACCGAATTGGCGCGCTCTTAGTTTGGTTGGGTCGAGCGCTGTGAGGTGCATTAGTGAGAGAATTGGTGCATGGGGGAGAGACAAGACAGTACGCAGTAGGATAGCACCACAGACGACTGGCCCTGCAGAGAAAAGAAACGAAACGAGACTACTCACATGCCAGTAAATCCCCGCTCTTGGGTGGGACGAGCATCCACTCCTCTCTTCCAGCTTCTTAGGTTTCTTCGCCTCCTCCACATTCTTCCGTCTCCTCTCTTCCCTTTCAATGAATTCCTCTACAGCTGACTTTTCTTTGGCAACGGGGAAACGTGCTGGGGGAGGCTGAGGGCCTACTTCAGCATCCGAGTCCGAATCTGCGTCCGAGAAATCTGAGTAGGACGGATCCAGGCGTGTTGGCACTACCAGATGGACCGGCGGTGGGTAACACGGGTCCAAGTACTCTCCTGGCAGCTCCGGTCGACGGGGCGGGGTCGTTCGACGGAGACCGTGAACCCGATGTTAACTCCTCAGTAGACGGACCAGTCCTAGCTCGCGCGGGTGCGAGGTCGGGCGGCAGAGCTGGCATGTAGTCATCCTCGTCGGCGTCGTCGTCTGCAGTGGCAGACACAGCTGGGAGTAAGTGTGATGGAATTTGGGGACCGATGGACTCTGACATGATGGTGGTTCCGTGTATGTATGATATCGACTGTAAGCAACGAAGGATACGGTCATCAAACGTACGTCTACAACTCGGCTTGTAATGCACATCGTAAAACAAAAGGAGGGGATCATTAAACGACGTCCATCATGTCGTCGTACTTAGCTTAAACTTATCCAAGTCCATCCCCCGAAATGTCACCGAAAAAAAAGGTCTTCAGTACCGGTCTGATGTAGGCGGGTAGCCTCGTTGTGCACTTCCGTATCCCCCCTGTGAATACCCTCCTGCTCCCCCTTTGCCACCTCCACCATAATAATATTGTGCACCGCTCACACCACCGACCAAGCTCGCCGCGGTGCCACCCGTATGATAATTGCTCGTCGTGTCTTCTTCGAAATCCGCGGCACCAACTCCCGTTAGCAGCGGATCTTTGACTTCCCAGACAGCAGCCTTGGATCCGACCGAGAACTCGAGATCCTCGCGCTAAGTGACCAACCGACGAAAGTAGAAAGGGCGCAGAAGTAGACAAGACAACGTAAGTACAGATGTGGGATGCGAGATGTGGCGTCGGACACGTACCGTGATACTGTCCCAGTATTTGTACACCATCATCACGCTGAGGAGGACACACAGCGTAAAGAAGAATAGACCATCGAGATAGTGCTTGATGGCGTTACAAATGGTGACGCTAAAAGCGAAGAGAAGGACTTGGGCGATAGTGTAGAATGCGATGCCGAAAATGATATCGCCCAGGGGCCAACGGTCGTCCAAGGTCCGGAACACGAGGACGAGTTGAGAAAGTGTATACGTCGTGACACAACAGATGGGCCAAATGAGGTATACGATAAACAGAGCAGTCGTCTTGGTTGGGGAAAAACCGATAAAGGAATTGAAGGTTGCAATAGCGATGAGGAACGACACTCCGAAGACGAAAAGGCACGATAACCGGAGGAACTGAATAGAGCGGTGTCAGAAACGAAAAACGTAATAGCAATGAGCCACCAGAGGAGACCAACCCATAGTGAGAGAGGAGTGCCATCTTCTGCGAACTGGAATCCGACAAAACCGTTTATCAGAAGGCAGCAGTAGGCAGTTGCGACGAGACCCGTATAAACAGCAGCAAACCACTACGTGTTCCTCGGTGAGCGTGCCACGTTCAGATCCGACAATATCGTTCGAAGCTTACGGGATAGCTAACGTTGGCCGTCGGTATGATCCCCGAGTCGAGAAACATGGCAAGGAGTTCGATGACCATGTACAGCCAGAAGAACATGACGATTTCCTTCCTTCCGACGGCGGTATACTTGGAACGGATGTGATAGATCATGATCCCGGTCATGAGGATGGCAACGATGTGAACGAAGCATGTTGCTGAATTGCGGTCACGGAGGGTGAGGAATCATCAAGGGAGGATGGCACGTCAGGACAGGAAGCACGTACACGGCTGGAAGATGAGCGTGGAGCCGATTTGCACGTTGCGAGAATAACAATTGGGCTCGATGCCTTGACCAGACGCACCCAAGAGCGGGCATATGACTAGTGCAGCGGTGCTACATACGCCATCGAAAGACCCAAAACTGAGAACCATATCTCTCAGAGTGTTGTCTGTTGTCAAAGGGCAAGAAAGATGGAAAGATAATAGAAGCGAACGAAGGGTGATGAGGGGTATTGTCCCCTAAACAAAATAGTTCTTTCTTCGATAAACGAACACACGATGGGCCAGCCGCCGACTCACGCTTGACGACGAGTGTTGGATGAATTCACTGCAACAGTCCGCGACGGGAGGCGTGCAGAGTCGTTACCACGCCACACTTGGCACCTTCACACCGCCATCCTACACGATGGATGTCCAACTCATTTACAGCGTAAATAAATGAGCCATCTTACTTGGGTGCTGTATTATAACAACCCTGGATCAAGTAGGTAGTACTATCGAATTAAAACTGATTCTCAGAGATTCACCCCTTCGCCACAGCTCTCGGTATTACCAAGCACCCGAGCCACACATCGACCTTGGGTCCTGAAGACAGCTTCCTTTCCCTAGACACTGTGAGGTCATCGCAGGGGCGGGTAAAGCGACTGCCACGCTGGCACGAAGCAGACCTCACAGCCACACCGGTCTCATATCGACACCTCAAAGGAGCGAGGCACATCGAGTCGTGCCTAAACTTGCGACGCCGAGACGCCGAATAACGCCATATTGGGATCCGGAATACTGACATCGAGAGGGTGGTCATGGTCCGCGGACCCTCCTTCGATTCTCTCTCGTACAGCGGTGATGCTGGCCTGCGACAGCTCCGAGAAACCGCCACAGTCATCGGCCCCCGTCCAAGGATCTTGGTCGAATCAGATATACGTATGTACAGGGTTTTTCCTGGTTTTTTCCTCAGCCTCGGGGCGAAACGTGTCATCGTTGCTCCGCATGAGCAGATACGTGGTGTGGCGACTTGCCTGTTTACTTGCTCACTCCAACAACTTATGAGATCCGTATAGCTTGCACATACGCAAAGCGGACATGCACATATCCCAGGATCAAGTTCGGCGTGCCGTGTCAACCAAACTTATCTACTCCAACATGAATTCAAACCAAAGCAGAGGAGTAAAGAAAGAAAGAAAGAGCAAACGACTATATCCGGTCGGCGCAAATTAGGGAACTGCCTCACCACAAACGTTCAAGTTGGAATTCTCAGCGCGCAGTCCCGAGTCCCAGACTATCTATCCAAAAGCCATCGATATCCGATGCTGACTTCATTGCATGCTTATATATGGCGTATCTGCATCGATTTCAACCAGGGACTTGAAAAAAGAAAAACACGAAGCGGCACATACCTCCCCTGTATGGAACAGGCGATGCCTTGTATGTCCTGAAACGTTGGCATGTACAGGCGCGATTCGGACGGTCCGTGGGGTCGAGATTGGGTGGATCCTCCAACCGTTGGTATGGGCTGTTCCGTTCGAGAGCTATGGACTGCGCAACCTGATATTCAAATAACATTTTGGTTGTTTCTGTCGTAGCGTCCGACGGCGTCGATATGGAAAAAGAAAACCATCGATATCGATCCTTTGAAACACATTCTGTGAGCCACCACATCGATATTACTTGCTGTAGGGCATAATCCAAATGCGATCCGACACCAAATCTTATCTGGTTTTTCCGATGATGAGTTTGGACGATCCAAATATATACACCATCGAGTCCGACCAAAGATCATTCGATCACTGGCACTCGACCACGACGCAGGGATTTGCAATATTGTGTCGGGAAGCCATGTTAATTGACCAAGAGCCAGGCCTCGCCCTCGGGTATCCTCAGGTACCGTAGATGCTGGTCGCCGGGTCGACAAACAGGAACACACCCTCAGCCTTTGTCAAGAGCCCACGATCGCGATCAGTACATATCTGTGGGCTATCCCCATATTAACCTCAGCCCCGTTCCCAGATATAGTGTTAACAGGATCCTGCCTCTTTCTTCGTTAAAATTCCCGATTGAATGGGTGGTTGCGGAAGGCCCCCACCCACAACCCATAACATGATCCGAGGGCGTCCTACTGGCATCCGACAGCGTGGCGAACCGTTATCCGATCCACCACAACTTGGGTCAGCACCGAGGCCTGTAGGTTCTGGGGTGGTATCTTCAAATGCCACAGGAAACGTCAAAGAGGACGGACTTGGGCATGATGGAGCGGTACTTGTATACAAAGTAGTCATAGACCACTTCGATTACCTGCCATGGGCACCACAGACCGCTAACTCGGATACTATCTGTCGTAACCCAGCCTCGACCCAATGTCTTGTACTTTTGCGTCTGTCATCCACAGGATGCTGTATCTGTCTAAGTGGGTCCGTTGGTGCTCAACGAACCCTCGGTCTCATTGGAGCTATGTAGCGGAGTCTCTATAATGGCAGGTCAGCGGAGATGCGTGGATTTGGAAACGCTTAGTAGATACGCATAGCAACTTAGCTCGAGAAATGTATGACATACTTAGCTCAAGGCGGAACAGAACTTGATTGTTTTCCGCTCGGACCGCTCTCTCCTCTGCCCTACTGCAGAGATCCAGTTGGTTTCCACCACATTGACACACTGCGGCGGAATAGTTCCGCTAGTCGTATACGGGTGACTCGCAAGGGATCATCCGATCATGATTCACACAAGGTCGTAACATCTCGTTACCTCGGTCCAGATGACCCGCCCCTGTTTTTTCCTGGCTAGACAATACAACATGATCACTTGTAAATGCTGTAGTTGTACGCATCAGTTCTAAATAGACGTCAAGTACACACTTCCTTTGATTCGATAATAAACACGTGATTTTCAATGAGTGCCGCGGGCAACGTGTGGATGAAATGCGTATCACAATGAGCACGTCCGAATGTTAACTCAAGGGGGGTCTGTCACCATTCTGCACCCGTTCCCATCATGTACAGCATGTTGTTTTCAGCCTGACAGACAACATTCCAGGTGTCTCGCAACTGTCTGCAAGCGCCAAACCGGCTTCTACCGGCTACCGCGGCGTGTCGTGACTGGTGAGGACAGGTGTAAAGAAAAAAAAAACGTCCTTGTACAACCCCGTTTCGCCACGTGGCGTGATATTGACAGTCGCTGTGAAGACGTCGACAGAAGGACAGGATCATGTCTCCTGCTACTGCTGGCGAGTGTAAGTCCGTATCCAGGCTAATAGCGATTCCAGGGGGATTGATCTGAGTCCTGCGAGGGCGACGTTGAACCTGTCGTCTCTGTGGCGGTTACGACGGTTATACAAGTAGGTTACCTAGACGCGACGGCAACCACTTGTGAAATCCCAGGTGTGCATTACGGCTGTGGTCAGTTGCGGAAAATTTATATTGTGCTATGTACTAACCGCCAAGTTGGACGGTCGCTACGTGCATAGTCTGCGTGATTAGAATGGTGAGTACCGCCTAAACATGTATGTATCTGATAAGTAAGTAATAAACTTATCTCCATCATATCATCATCCTATCAGGCACCCCAGAAGTTTTCAATCACATTCCCCTCTTAGCTGGCGTGGAAAGGGTGGGCGGTAATATTATGCTGCATGCACATGGCAATCACGACCGCAAAAGCTTACGCCTGACGTTTTCGAGTGCGCGGAGTTGGCATGGCCGTGCCGTATTAGGAGCACGGAGCTGCTGCAGGGCCCTTGTGCGAGCGATGTCATCATTCTATACCATCATAAGAGGGTCGGACCGTTCTCCACGTGAAGATCCAAGCACCTTGACCAAGTTTGATCTTCTTTTTGTTTTGTTCTTTCTCCGTTTCACAAACCTTAGGAGCCTCCCTAGCTGTGTTCGGACTTAGGATCTTCTTCTGGCTGAAGCCCGCAACGGCCCGTTATGAGCCGGTGAGTCCGGTACTCCTAGGACTTGACAGCACGTTTAGATATAGGGTTCCATACCTGCTAGGTAACATCGGAACTCGTCGAAGAGAAGGAGGGTATGAGTACATACCTGCAGGACCCGGATCACAACTATAGGTAAATTATGTTGGTAATACGGTGCGCCCGGCCCACTCGCCAATACCTACTCGCCCAATTCTGCCAACATTCACATTTGCTGTTGTACATACGTGGGTTGTGCTTACCAGTTCCCAAAATCTGCCTAGTTCTTCCTTATACACAAAAAAGTAAGTAAAGTGACGGAACGACACAGAACTTTCCACAAGACATTATTGCGCCAAAGATGCCCAGGCCTCACCGATCACCCTTCAATTGAAAACTGACACCGCCAAACTATGTCTGTCCCTCTAACTCGCTCAGGATCGCGCACTGCTCCGCTCTCCCATTCTCCGACACATCCTGTGTGTTACATACCCGAAGTTCGCCGCTGTCCAAGTCACTATATCGGGTCTTCCGTTTGTCTTTGTCACTGTGTAGACATGATATTCAGTAGCTACTCGGGGAGAACCTTCATTTATTTTCCAAAGCGAAAGGCTTGACCCTGCAGATGGAATAAATATCTTTTATAGAATTTTTTCGGCAGGTGGTCCCCGCTTCCGAATGGGTGGCTGTGATCTCCAGGCACGACTCTGCTTAGGTGGCAATTATATAAGCAATAGATTGGCAGAACGCGGGCTTTAAAAAAAACTGGTTGGGCAAAATATTACAATGGGAGATCTGGCGGGTTTTTGACACCCTCCTTTTTTTTTTGGCCCTCCCACGAAACTCTGATTAGGACGTTGACTTGACAGTTAGAGTATGGAAGTGCGACGGGACCGGGGAGGTCACCGCGCTTACCATAATTTTCATGTGGTGTGTGCGCATAGGGATCGGCGGTTTGACGTTGCAGTTCATCCGGAAACCCTTTTTTTCTTCTTCTTTCTTTGCCGACTTAGGGAGACAAAAGACAAAGGGATTTGCATAGTACTACAAAGTGCGTTCGCACGCTAGGCCGCGAACGCACTTTGTAGTACGAAATCCTCCATTGCTGCTGGCCACGATGTCTTTTTTAATGTAAACGTTCTTATCCCTTTTTGCTGCAGAGACGACGGGCCGCCATGGTGTGGGACCTCTAGGAAAATTTTCTGCTGCGCTGGTGAGTACTTTAGTGTAATGCAAATTTTGCTACGTATGTAGTGACTTTCCTGAGTCTGACGTGCGTCGCGTGTCGCATCGTCCCTGGTATGCCACTACGTATATGCTGTCACATCAGTTGCATTCTTCTAAGACCACGTATCGCGTCGTTCCTAGCTCACCCGATAAGTAGACCCTAATCGGCCAGGCAAGCACGTACCCTAGTCGTTGCAACCGCTCGTGTATGCCCGGGTCGAGGCTAGTAAGTGACTTCTTATTATGTACTACATATATCCGACGACGAGGTCAGGCGGGCCCATCTGGAACTATCGTCGTCCCTGCATTTGCAGAGAAGCATTGGCGGCCACGTCGCGACTACGTCAGTTTGAAGTTCCCATGCATGCCAAGTCTGCTCGGACTAGTATATAGTGTATAAAAGTTCGTTTACTATCCATATCCGTGCTAACGTTTGCGCGCCTCCATTTAGGAAAAACGCCGCAAAATGCGCGTCGCGTCGTCGCCGTCGGGAGAAGAGTGATGGCCACTAGACTTATAGCCGCATCACTCGTACAAACTTTTTTTATTAGCATCGCATAAACCATTCGTTCAGAGGACTTAAGGTTCCTTGACTTCGATCTCCGCCTAGGTTTTTTGATATGTACATTCTTAACACTAACACCTTCAAGTCGAACGCTGCTACTACATACTTGGCTGAACCTGCATATACGCGACACTGACCGGGTACCCGCGGACAATACGTACGTAGGGTTTGTACCATGTCTACATCCATACATTCATACATAAGTACATACTGGCACGCGTTCGTTAGCAGGGAAACTGACATCAGCTTGAAACTTTGATAACCTAGTGGGGCTAGAGCTATCGGCGGTAGTGTAAAGTTGAATGAATCACACAGCTCGAGTACGCACAACGTGGTGTGCTATACTACTCTAAAAAAACGGGGAACAACGTTTCAGCAGCTGGCCAAAGTGTGGGACGCACTAAGACGAAATACCCTTGTGGCGGCGGCCGGCCGAACCCACGACGATGGGACGTCCACCTTGAACGAGCTGCAGCTGGGAGAGTCAAGACCCACCGCATCGCACGAATACAATACCCCATATATCTGGCCCTCGTGTTGTATACAGTTCCACCCACCTGTTGCAGCCACACACACATCGCGAGGTTATTTCCCCATAAACAAACCCGAGACGCAGTCGCACGGGATAATAAGGCTTATCCACCCTACCTACGCCCAACAACCGTGCGGGTCGGCAGTCCGCACTGCGAACGAGATGGGGCAAACGCCAAAAAAGCGTATATATGCCATCGATCTATAATGGAACGATGGGTGACCGTCGAGAGTGTTGTATGATGCGCAGCGGCGCCAAAGTAAAAAGACACGATCGATCCTTTGCAATTGGTTCCACGTGTCCGTCCCATATCGCAGGTCTGTGGGCATCGGGAAGAATGGCACAACGGCGATGGCCCCATGAGTAGAGGGATCGCACGAACCCGTACAGCCGGAGGAGGAGCATCCATATCCATGTAGTTAAAACCACATACCCAACCCGAGGTTAGATGAAACCTTGCAAGTGCACTAGCGTGAGGAAATCTCAGGAGAGCTGACCCTGCCCTAACTGCTCGCTTCGGAGATCGGGGGTCATAACTAGTCTGAGTCACAATTTGATGATAGACTGCGCGTGTAACGAGATATCAGTACGTACTGCATTCTTGTACGATCACTGGCCCTGCGCAGCCACATGCGGACACACGGATCAGTGTTATCGGCGTATACATATGTGTTCCAGTTGAACCCCGCCTTTTCGCCACTTGGGAAGTTGGATGGACGGGTTTGGAGGGCCATCAGGTGCGTGATCAGAGACGCCGTGTCTGGTCAATGTTTGGATGGCATGTGTCCTCTATTCGTATGAGGCGATAACTGCCCACTGAATGGGTGGATACGGTCAGGGTAATGTGGGGTTGGGGGGTGCCGTACGTAAGGTTCATCTATTCACACTGCGTATACATCCTGTATGCGCTGACCCGTGTGTCATGTGGATCAACGCATACAGGATGTGTATGAGTGTGTTAACCTTCTGGAAGGGATGGTGTTATGGACTCCACCGGCAGACATGTCCCCATTTTCGGTTCAGCCAAACTCGGCAGCCAGCTGTAGAACATTGCCATGCACACACTCACACACACACAGATCCTGATCCACGTGATATGAAGGTCCAGGGACAGGGCAATGGTACCACAGGCTATACAGAAACCTGGAAAGATTGGGAGGAACTGGGAGTGACACTTTGTGCAGTGGCAAGGCGATACACTCCGGTGTACGTGATGCATGTCGACACGTGAAGGACAGGTAGTATTAGCCTGGAGTGATGCCATGATGGGGTAGGGGCTCATTCATGGCTCAAGAAGGCATATCGTTTTGAGAAAGTTTGGTTCGAGTTTAGCGCGGTTGCAGGGCGAGAGAGCGAGCGAGGAACAGGCATTGATACCAGAGAACAGATGGAGTTCCCCGATCGCGGGCAGTATACCACGTCTGAGTGTGGACGAATACGTTAGGCTTCGCAAATAAAGGAAGGGTCATCGGAAAGGGCATTGCCGCGATATGCATAGTACGGTTGGCAAGAAAGTTGCTGTCGTGCTGAGACAGGTGCCGAACCTGCTATTGGTATACGTATGTATGTACTTTGTTTATTTCATGTGGCGACTATTATTTTCCAGAAGGTTCATAGCGTGTAAACGCCAGTACTTGCAACCTTGGATGCGGTCCCCCAAATTTGTAGGTTGCCATCTATAAGAGGGGTGTGGATGAGTCATGGTGTGACAACGGTCAATGGGATTAGTAGTACTTAGGAAGGTTGATCAGGACAAAGGCGGCGAACACGGTGTGCACAGCGTCAGCCGAGTAGTTTCGGGAAGGGTTGGGATTGATGGGGGAATGATTACCATCATGTCACTGGACAGTTGCGCGGAGCAAGGCCCACACACAAAACAGAACATCCGAATGAATTAGAACAAAGGCGGTGAGAGCTACCGCACGGGCGGGCCTAAAGCAGTAAAAGAAGGCTTGGGGGGGGACAGTGAAAATTATTATCTCCGGGATCCATCAGGTTCTACTCATTATTATCAGAGCGCCTCCTATTAGACTTGAATAATGTCCCTAGGACCACAGGCAGTGGCTAGTACAGTAAAGGATTGCCGGAGGAGCCGGAGAATGGGCGACCCTAGCGAGAATGCAGGCTCCAAATGGCAAGTTTACGCGCCGAGGGGGAGGGGATGGACTAAACGGGTAGGGAGTGGCTAGACCGTGACTTTCGTCGGGGTTTACGTCGTGCGCAGTCACGAAAGGACCACGAATTCAGGAATACCGAGACTGGTATTACTAATACGGAGGATGACCGTTTTGGCCGGAACGCGGAGGGAAAGCCGCCGCGGGGGATATAATGGAGTGGATATTATAGTTTCATACTCAAACGACGAGCAGGCGGCTCGGTGGTAGTTGGCCGGGTGGTGATAATAATATTATCAAGTAAATAATAAAATAATAATGACATTTTCTGATGGAGAAACTCGGGGCGGTGACGAGAGGCGGGCATCCAAGATGGAGGTCAAAGGACAAGAAAAGAGCGGGCTAAATTTCATTACAGACGTGATGACGCCTAGAACGGCTGGACGACAGTCATATCAACGGTGCGACAGCGGATGGACCATTGCAATATGATCAGGTCTTGTGCCCGGACACTGCGGACGTGATGTTACTTGGTGAAACCACGTTTGACAAAATAATGCATAAAAGAAAAGCCTGATATGGGAGGTCACGTGGGAGGATAAGGGCAAGGCTATGGGGAATCCCTGGAAAGTCCCCGTGTGCCGAGAGTGCCGAGTGTGATTTGATAAACAAATAAAACAAATAAATCGTGGGAGCTGACTTCCATGGAAGGGAAGTGGGTGAGAGATCTGCGCCGTTACACGAAGCGGCACACACTCGGAGAGAGTTCGGAGGCGCCGTGGCATATGTGTGCCCTGTGTGTAAAATTCTTACAGACTTCGTCCACACACCTCCTCCCATCCCCCTCCCTATTATTATTATTATATTATGATTTATTTCTTAAGCGGGGTTTTATAAAACAACCATGCCAGTTAGAGTGTCTTCCCCTCCCCAGCGATGGCCACCTCTACACTCTTGCTACCACATGACGTCTGGCGCAGGTCCTCTCATGGCCTCATCACCCCGCCCATGTCCACTGCCCTCGTCTCGCTGCCCCCCATAACCTACTTCGACCGTCGACCCAACCTCGTACCACCACAAGACGCGTCGGTGTGGTCAAAGACCGACTCCCCACAGCAGCGGTACGACGACGACGTTGACGTCTTTGACCCTCCGTTCCAACACAAGCCATTCATACCAGATGACGCCCCTCACCTCATCGACTGGTTCGACTCCTCCCTCAAGCGTCCTGCCAGCTTCATCGCCGAAAGACCTGCGAGATGGTCTGCTATCTCTGGTTCTCCGCCCCCTCTTCTTCCTCCCAACTATCACCACACCAAATACCGAGTCCCCCGTACTCCCCAGAGATACCCCCCACGACCTCGCCACTGCAACTCGCTCCCTCCGCAGCCTTTGTCCAGTTCATGCACAAGCTGCTCGAAACGACACAAGTCAGCCAGTCCGTCATCGTCCTCTCGCTGCACTACATATGGCGTCTCAAGGAACGCAACCGTTTCACCAACGGTCTACCAGGAAGCGAGTTCCGGATAGCAGTCGCGGCTCTGATGATGGCAAACAAGTTCCTGGACGAGTGAGTGACATGTCGACGCGTCTCTAACCACGCATGACTAAAACGCGTCACAGCAACACCTACACCAACAAGACCTGGTCAGAAGTGTCCGGCATCGACCTCTGCGAGATCCACAAAATGGAGAGAGAGTTCCTGACAGCGGTGGATTTCTCGCTACATGTATCCGGCAAACAGTATGCGTCGTGGCTCAACCTATTGAAAGGCTTGGTGCTCGCAAAGGAGTCCGAGAGCAGAAAATGGCGTGGAATACGCGCTCGCTACTCACGCCTCAGTCGTCAGTCACAACCGATGACCGTCTGTTCCTGTCGCCCGCACATACCGATGGAGATGCCACTCGACGTCTCACCGTGCACGGTCTACTTCACCAATGCAGCTCACCCATCCGACCACCTCCACGTATCACGTGACTCCACCCCAACTCGCTCCCTCACCCAGTCTGGGCACAAAGCGCTCCGCAGCCGACTGCCTTCTCAGCCGACCTCGGTCTCCTTCAAGGAGTTGCCACCGCTGAAGCGTCCCACAGGTATGACTCTACAAATCCCAGAGACCAGCTACCCCAACTGCCCAAGTTCTGGTTCTTCGCCACTCGATTCTCTCTACTCATTGGCCAAGATGTCCCTGTCTTCTTCGCCGCATGCACAGAGATCTGCGCAGTCGCAACCGAGATTGAACGTGACAGAAAGCCGTCCGCAAACCCTCATCGCCGCTTACCGCGCAGACCGTCCGGTCAATGTGCCTCAGGTATGACCCATTCCAGATCGTAGTATATGCACCCGGTCTCATTCATTCCGCAGAGCTTGTACTTATTACTCCCTCGCTGGCTCGTCCATCAACGGCGATGCAGAGCAACCGAAGGGGAACCGCAAGGCGAGATTGCGCTGTTACCAACCTCCCCCGCAACCCGCGCCACCTTCATACACGGCCCAGCCGCCTCCGTACGTTCCCATGGATGTCCAGTCTGCATCCGTGAGTCCACACGACTCTCATGTCACCCTTGGCGTTCGACAGCCTTCGTTGCCCCATTTGCACGACTGCAATCTGGGCTAGGAAGCTGTCTTCCACATGTGGGTCTGCCCGTCCTGCGCATACATACACGAAGGTGTCTCCTGTGGAAAGGGACCAGTCACTGCAGCTTCCCCCGTTGAGGGGGGACGGATCATTGCGTTATCCCCTCTGCGCCGTTTGCAAATGCTGGTCCCCCCGGGGTGCATTTCTACACAGCTGTGTCTACTCCTGCATGCCAGCATCCACATCCGTACCACCCCCACCATGCATCTCACCATCGTGGCTCGCCGGCGTATCCCTCGCCACACACTTGGACATACGGCAAATAACTATTTCAGCCCTGTCACGTCCTCGTTTTCCTTTTCGTTCGTCTGGCATCCTCCGCACATATTTTATTACCTTCATTCTCTATAACGTAGCATTTTCTGATCGGCATCCGCATACATCTTCCCATTTCCGAGAGGACATGACAGCACTGTTTTATTGTACTACAGTAACTGGTATTCAACTTACTTTTCCAACTCGGTCAGCATTTTTTCGTCACGCGTCATCGACTCCGTCATACTCTCCGCATTAGTTTGTGCCTTTTCTTACCTTTTGCGAACCATGTCCTTGGGAACGGACCGCGCGCTCCACACAACTCCACTCTTAGGGTATATTCTGACCATCATATTCTTCGGTTACCAAAGAATGACTCTAAAGCGTAATGATGTACAGCTGCATTATAACGGAATAAAGACAATACATCAGTTTGATAACAAGTGTGGTTCTGAAGCCATAGCATAGTGTGCGCTTTCAGAGTGGCTGACTATAACAGCCCCACATTGATATCATAACAGGTTCACCATCGTAATAATCATGTGGCATATATTATGATGGTTAGGAGGGGATCGGATGAGAGAGCGCAATGAGAGCGCGATCAGGATGTTATTATGATCGTGGGTCATACTGGGACGCCTCCGTTTCAGAACTCTGAAAAAAAAAAAAGGAAAGCAGACGCGGTACTAGAACTACACGCCTCCTGAAGGTTTCAAAAGGCTAAACTTCAAGAAGAGACCCCATCGTCGCAAGATCGGCGGGCTGTGTCGATTAGCTGTATGTAGTATATACAGCTTGAGAAACGAGGGTTCAGCCCCAACCTTGGACATTATCGGTGACACATCCACAGAGACGTGTCTGAAAGAAGAAGGAACGGCAAAGGCTCACATTTGCAGGTGAAGGCTGTCTGCGGTGGGGACGTGGAAACAGCTAGTACTAGACATGATCAAGGGTCGCTCCTGGGTCTTTTTCATCCAGGGGCACAGGGCTGGCTGTCCCATATGTCATTTCACAGAACCTTAGGGGGGAAAGGGAGAGGAGGGACTCCGTTGATCACTCAGCCCCAATGACTCTGACCCAGTGGTTTGACAAACGGTCACGCTAGGGTCCGAGCGCGTGGGATCGACAGGAAATGATTGAGACAGGAGTAAAACCTGTTGATATATCGGTACTATGTGACATGCTGGCTGGCTACATAATACGAAAAATCGGGTCAATTTCTTCTTCTTTGGCGTTTTGATAATCTCCTGTGTACATTTCCGTACTACGGTCGTTGTCATTGATGGCGCGGATCGTGACACGACGACACCCAAGCCTATTAGCAATTCCGTGTTTCAGCCAAGAATTCGCGTGTGTGGTCGTTCGTACGTGGGTCGCTGTCACCTCTCTATTGCTGCCTACGTTAGAACCAACAGGAGCACGTGGCAGGGCATGCACGGTAAGACAAACTAATAAGGGGTAACTTATTCGCGACAGCCTTAGTACATACAACTTCTCCCGACGGTAAGTATTAACTCAAATTTTTGATCATTTTTATATATATTTGAGCATGGGTTCTAGATCCAAACGACGACGTCTGGCAGGGAGGCTGCGCCTGGTGACCTTACAATTTGATTGGACAGCGATCGCTGGCACGACGTTGGCGCGTTCTGTTTTTTTTTTTCTTCTTTCTTTTTTTGACCCGACTCGGAGCACGTTTCGGGAGGGCTCCTCCGTCCGACCCACGGCGAGACGACATATACAGTAATCACCTCCATTTCTTGTTTGTCTTTAGAACGCTGATCTGATTCGTTTTGTTTTTTTGGTTATTATTATTATTTTGGTTAGAGGACATTTCCCAAATCCCAACGAAGTGGAAATGAAAAAAATACATATATGAAAATTGAGTAAAGGTTAAGGGCTCACAACAACTCGAGGGACGGGCCTAGCCGTATGTATATCGAGGCTGATGATGATGATGATGGACTTGGGCTGACACCACCATGTATGTACCGGCAAGCCTTCAAGGGCCCCGTGCTAGTCCATAGTATCTTTCGGATCACGAGGCGAGGACAGTTTTCGGAAAAGAGAGATGTTTACAGTATATTCTTGGCAGAAGGGTCTGACGGGGATGTGATGAACTTACACATACATATGTACATACATGATACGCCATTTAGGATCACATCATATCAGCTAGAACGGAGGAGATGGATATATATTTCTTTCGTTGCTAAATGACCTCACCCACTTGCGCGCGCGCCCCATGCTATCCCCCCGGATCAATTCCCCCGAATGGAGCCGAGCATAGTAGAGTGGGTGGTAACCTCGGAGTTGGACAGGCAACACTTAGGAGAAAACAAAACAAAAAAAACGTGCTGGAGTTACTAGTAATACGCTCCCTTCGGACCTCGGTGTTTTTTGGTGCTTTCGTTTCATGCTTCTTCTTTGTGCCCTTCGCATGGCAAGCACGAGGAAGCTGTAGTAATGCCGGAAAAAGCATAACAGGGGTGATGTTGAACCCTAATACAATATAAAAATATATCCGGCGATGTGATCAAAGAGAGCGACGCGCGCGTATGAAATAGGGAATACGTAGGAGCGAGCCATGGCGGCCTGATTTGAACAAACGCATAGGAGATGGGGGAATGATATTTGATAGGATAGATTGGCAAAGCCTTTTACACGTGCGACTTGCCTGACCGATCTTCCAAACGTATCGGGTCTTTCCGGGAATCGTACAGCATGTGAATGATTAGCCCAGGCTGGGAAGCCCGAGGCATGCCGAATGTGAGTTCAGGCCTCAGAGGAGTTCGACATCCTTTGCCAAGCGCTTGGTGTGCCACCATCCACGGACAGTATGTATGTATATGCACATATGTACATAGCTCTCCTATCGACGGGCTTCCTTGCGGCAGGGACGTGGGCTCGTGGCTGTACGACTCCGTCGTGATGGCACAGTGATAGATTGGGGCGTTGAGGAGAGATCCATGGAAGGTCTCCTCTAGTGTGGCAGCGTATCCGTTCACAAACAGCAACGCATCCCATGGTACTGACACTGACACGTATGTAGCGCGGTACTCCGTATGGGCCTTGGCAGGTAAGGGACAAGTGTGGATGAATGATAGTGGCTTGCGCCTCCTGTTGAGACCCAAAACGATCGTGCACACAACATGGCACAGACACAGGGTCCGTAAAAGTCCGTATCCCATCCGGTCAAGTGACAATTGGACAGGGAGAGCCCACGAAGTCACATCAGTCGCCGATCTGGAAGTCCTTACACAAACGCTGAGAGCACAAAGGGGGGTATTAAGTATACGCACAGCCGCACTGTGACACGGGATAAGTGTGATACGTACAGTAATCATGTTTGGAAATCGTTCTTACATGTACTACCACGAAGGAGATCAATTGGAGTTTGGGACAACGGTGAGATAGATGATGAAACATACGGTACTAGTAATCAGAGAGAATTCTGGACTTCGACGAGATCGTTCAATGTTCTCTGTAGAGTTCATGCGTTCCGGACGCTCGTTCGGGTCGCGGTGGATATGTTTCGGAGTCGGACATACCGGAACGCTACAGCTTTTGCTATAGGTTGTGTAGCCCATTTTCGGGCGAGGGCACCAGACCGGTGTTATCGTGATGGATCATACATACCTGGGATGGAGGTAATAATCAGGGTACTGGCAACGACAACGGTAACGGTGTGCAGTGGCGCGGCTGTGATACGCCTGTTTGGGGGAAAGGTGGTTGCGAACAATTGACAGCACACACGCACTGCTGCATCCAAATTCAAAAGCACCAGGAACAAAGGGGAAGTGGTATAGTGCTAGCGCGGGAACAGAAAGGAAAAGTCCAAAGAAAAAAGAACTCTAACTTAGCAACGTTCTGGATATATCTTTCTAGCTATGAAACGATGTACATATTGATGCAATTATGCCTTACGCACGTCGCGATGCGGCGACAAGCTCTGCGGACTATAATACTGTCAAGGTGATCACGAATATGTTTGGCATGGGGCCCATGCTTTGATGTCAACGTCCGAAAAAAAAGAAAATCCATCTTAAGGGCCGAGTAAGTCGCCGGCTGCCGGTCGCCACGGCCTTCATGCCACTTTCACGCCGGATGCATTAAGAGATCAATCATGTCATTTAGAGACAGCGCTTTTATAGATACCACGGCATTTGGCAAGGCAGGGTAAAGGCAGGAGGGGGGGTTCGAACCATTCTAACCTATTAACGAGATGGCACTTATACAAATGTGTGAGCCCACTGATCATATCATCCGAACGAAACTGGGTGTATTTCGAAGCCACTAGGGCATGAGATCATGTGACGCGTGGCCGCGTTTTTCAATCTACCCATCCGAGGACCAAGATGCGTCCATCTGCTGTTGTTGTGGCTGATGATCCAGTGGTTGCTGTGCGAGGTTCTTCTTTAATACGGCAAGGCGGGACGATAGGAACGCCTGCGTGAAGAAATATCCGGAAAGGACTCCTGTCACTGATTGGGTTTGGAAACGCGGTGGTGGTAGGGAGAGGGGGGGGGGTGTTGTCACAAGACGTTGTCAAATTGCGTCACCGGCGTCAGCGGTCGTCGTTGCGACAGTTGTTGGCAAATGGAGAATGATTTATGAATGTTCGACGCAAAGGATGTGGCGCAGCGGAACAGAGTAAGGTCATATCCGCATGTAGCAAGGGGTGGGTAGTGGTGGGTGGTGGTGGTGACAGACGGACGGGACAACAACAAAACGTTAGGCGTTTATGGACATGGGTAAAAAAAGGAATGATGGAAATTGGGGTGAACAAAACTGCCACTCACAGACACCGCAGATGATTGTTTGGTTCCTGTTAAACCGCAGGAGCTTGGAGCCTAAGAGAGCTAGAAATGGGAAACGTGATTTGAGTGGCCAGATGGGAAGATGGGTGGTGGTAAAGAGATGGCGTTGTAAGTGTGGGTTTCTTTTTTTTAATTTTAATTTTTTGTAGTTCTCAGATTGGCATTGCTTGTCTCGTGCGCACAGTCAAGCTAAGGGAAAGACACGTACGTACCTCCACTGAGACCTGCAGTGAGGCCAGCAAACATGCCATCTCTGCGTGCTTCCTGTGGACACCCACCCGCGAAAAAGGCAAGAACAATAAGACCTTTTTGCATCGCGCGGAAATTGAGAGAAACAAAGGGCTGACCTTGTTAGCAACGGTCTGTAGACTTTCTGGTACCTCTGGACTGAAGGTGGCCATTATCCGAACAAGTTGGGGGAACAAAGTCAAGATGAGTACCGTAATTATGAATTATAAAAATAAATATTTTCCGAGGATAAGTCCTAATTCTGCTCCGACGCGTCCTGGCTGGACGCGTCTTTCACTGGTCCCAGGGAGGACGAAGACGGTCATATCGAACCCGGGAATCATGTCGACACCGAGGAAGCAACGACAGGCAACCAATTTGCAAAAACTATACGACCAGATCCAAGGCAAGGCTTCTCATTCTGCCTTTTACTAGCCAAAGCTGCGTGCAAACCCGGTGTATTGAATGGGCGCGCGAATAGAAAGCTTTACCATTGAATAACCCCCTTTTTTTTCCGCAGAGATATCGATCAAGATCAAACCTAAGCTCGCAGATATTCCTTCGTCGTCTTCCATCGACACGGCTTCCGTAGTCAAAGACCTTAATCAAATCGCATCCCTGGCGAAATCGTTCTCAGACCAGCGTCTCAAGTGGGGGAACGATGCTCATTTGGCAGATTTACTCGATCAGCAAGGTCCGTCACACCTTCCTTTTCATTTGCGGCGACCACCCTTCGGGGAAATGTCTGTCGCGCGGAAGGAACTATCCAGTGACCATCATCTGCCACCTTGCCATCCGCTTAAGGGGTGAACCTATGGAACGCATCGGGACTGTTCCGACGAGATTCCGACGGCCGTGCTATTGTCGCAGCATGTATGCAACGTAGTCCCTCTTTAGCTTTGTTATGCCATGGCCTGACCCTCGTTCAAAGTGCGGTTGGCAGGATTCCGTTTGATGGAGGCTGGTCTGGAGTCTGAGCCGAGTATCCAAGGTTTGCTCCCCTGCGGTAGCAAGGTTTAGTACACGTGCCTCATTCCCGTGCATCTCGCCATTGCAGCCCTGTTGCGTATGTTACAGGTAGCGAGCAAAACCGGGTCAGCACTCTCAGGTACGTCCCAGAATAGGAGCGGCTTTATGGTTTCGTCGTTGCTACAGCCTATCTTTCATATCGTTGTGGGCGCAGAGCTCGGAAATAGCGAATCGGCTGCTAGCGTGTTGACATGTGCGGCCAAGGTGGGATCGCTTTTATCTCTCCAGTGGCGTTTTTGGGTCATTTGGCTTACCTATTGTCCAAATAGTTTGAAGAGGCGCTGAGAAACCACAGCGATCCGGATCGCACGTACGAACACTCCAAGGCACGCGTCACCACTCTGTATTTTTCAAGTAGAATGGAAGCCGTGAGGCTGTTATGCTTCTATCGGGTTATTGGGTTGATATTCATGGGCATCCTTGCCTTGGCACACACACAGGCCTGGCGGGAGAAGAATGAGGGTCTCGCAATGTTCATGGCTGACAAGATCACAGGTTTGAACCCTGGGCGCAATCGGATGCGTATCACGAAGTGGCTCATATTATCTAAACCAGACAACGATAAACAACTTGCATTGCTTTCCATCCGTGACGTAAGTTGCACTCGTGAGCCTTCCAGGCTTCTCACTTCGCATCTTTCCCTATTAGCGAGAATTACTGGCAGCCAAGTTACTGGACATCGGGAAATCCATTTTAAGAACTTGTCATCAAGGCGGGAAACTGATGGCGGAGGGCAACAGAGCCCCTGATGCCCTGAGATGGATGCAGAAGGCATTCCAGGTAATAGAGCCACTGGAGTGCACCCCCAACTCCGAGTTAGCGGAGCTTAAGGTTCGTGCTTCCGGCATATCTCTATTGAATATTGTCCGCATATTGAAGGCGTGATCACTTTAGCGAGCTGTTCTCAGGAGTCTTGGTAAGCTAAACCATTCCGATTGGATCCTCAGTGGTACCGTGACCTACGCCGTACCGGCATGCTGTTAGCTCGGGGATACTTTCTAGCCTCATCCCATGATCCAGAGAACCTGACACGGGCGGAAGTTGCGCTGGAAGAGATTATCTCCACTATTGACCCCTCAGCTGACCACGTAAGGGACTAGCGAGTATCACTACTGGGTTCTTTCCGGAGAAATCACACGTTCCCCTCAGACTAGTTCCGAATATCAACAACTCCGCTGGATGAAACTTGCTGTGGTGAAGCGGAGAAAAGCTGGGAATATAGAACTTCTTCATGGTAAGCCGTCCTGAGCGGCCGAGCGTTGCCGTTTATGGTTGAGTTTGTCCTTACGAACAACGGCGCACTGATGTTCATCAGCCCTAGAGTCCATTATTGACAACATGTCCTTTTCTGAGAGCGACTTGTCTGAGTTAGTAGAGTTCTTGTCCATGCGCTTCACAGACTGATAGCAGTAATTACACAGCATTCTCATGGAGCTCCGTACCCTTTCTCCTCAGTAGTAAGTATGAGGTAGATTGGCGCTGTGGCGTTCATGTGACATTCTCCGCAGTGATGTCGTGACTTCTGCGATCAAGCGCTGCCTCTGGCGGGCACTGGATACGTCCGCGAGTGTCACTTGTATCGAAAAGTTGCTCATATCACTGCTATTCCACTGCTCGAAGGGGAATGATCACGAAAAGGCGATGAAGGTCTTGGAGGAGTCTTTCCAAGGCGAGTAAAGTCGTCCCTGTTGGAAGAGCCTGCAACGTTGTTTCTACTTGGCCATACCAGAAGTAGTCAAGTCGGATATTGAGCTTTCAAAGGCAGCTGCCAGCGCCTGTCTAACTGTGGGTCGTCAAGCTGACTCCGAGCACGCTACTCTAAGCAACTTTGACTATTTGTGCGTGAACAGCTGATATGGCAGTATGGCGACCGTCACTACCACGCCTCACGGTGGTCAGAAGCAGCCGATTGGTTCATGTGTGGCACCAATGCCGTATTCTCAGGTTTGGGTCCTTCATGCACCTCGAAGTGTCTCCGCAAAGCTGCGCTGTGCCATATTCAACAAAAGGAGTATGCAAGAGCGGCATTTGCCGTCAAACGGTGTCCCGTAAATGGTGCTACGACCCGTTATGTGGCATTTCTGATTGCTGTGCATCAAGGTTTGTGCCCGATATAGCTACTGCATTGAGTGGCGTTACTCATAAGGCGAATATAATTCTCAGGTTTGGAAGATGAAGGTAGGACACGGTCCCTCCACGAGGACGTGGTTGATCAGATTGTTGGGTAGCTACCAGAGCCGTGAGAGAAATGGTTGAAGCCCCCGATTTCGATCGAAGAATGCTGTTGCTGGCATGCCGGCTTGCGAACGAATCCGACATGAAGAGTCTGCTATTATCAGTGCTCATGGCATTACTAGATACCTTGAATTTTCGCAGCAACGTGGAAAACTTGACAGAAGCGATGACACTGATACGCTGTATCATTAGATTGACTCTGAAACTCCTCGGGCAGCCTGGCGCTAACATGTAACTTTGCCTTCACCATCGATCAGTGCCTATACTTACCAAGCTGACAGACAACCCCTTGTGAAGACGTTACTGAATTACTTCAAGAATGGTTCGTGAGCGCAGTCAGCCACATTTCTACTTTCTGCGAGATTTCGTCTCCGTTTTCAGCGAAGATTCTCGTTGAAACTGCCGCCCGCGAGAACGTCGCATTGGTGATCCGGGATTTGTCATGGCTGTGGCGCACTGCGTACAATTGTGCAATTGATGGATGTTCCAATTGGGATAACCACGGCGAAGAAGTTTCCAACGCTTTCGATATTGCGAGACAGGTGGCGTTTCTTTTCTGTCCCGGAACTCCACAGTTGTTCGCCCTCCTAACTGAGATTAGCTACTCGAACTTCACATATCCAAGACGCTAACGGAAGTTGAGCCCTCTACGTACGTGTATATTGCAAATGCTTCCTTCGCGGCCACCTCCGGGCGAGGTCAGCGCCGCTGTTCGGACATATTCTGTATGATGCTTACAGGCCCTTGTCATAAGTGATTATAATGCGTGAACGGTTATCAGGCGCAGAAGCTGTAGAGGTGGGTGACGGAGAGGTTGCACACTGACAACTAACCGTTCCGTAGCCCGAACTTCTGCGGAGCCTCTCCGCTGAGATCAAGTCGTGCGCAGGCAAGATCGCCGGTCTACTGGACAAGGTTCCTCCAGCCGATCGGTCCCATCTCCAATCATTCTTGCACTTTCTGCGTGTGTTTCATGTTGAATCAGCATCACATCTTAGGGAATGGCAGACCATTCTGGAAACGATCGAGGTGCGTCATTTTTGGTGGGGAAGCGGCAGAGAAAATTTCTGTCACATAGGAGGCTACACGCGACGGGCACCAATCTCTCGTCACCTATGAAGCAATTGGGGATGTGCTGGTATGTGCAAAGTCGGAGATTCTAGACTTTTTATTTTGCACTGACACCGGGTTACCTAGTGGGAGAACAAGAATTGTCCCATTAATGGCAAGATACAACGTTTTCATGCTTCTGAGAATATACTAAACAACACACACAGTACTCTACGCAGCCCTTGAGGTATGCAAACTCCTTCTCAGACCTTCATGATCTGACACCTTGCCACACCTGCAGGCAATCTTGCATGCATGCCTCGCACATAGCCAGCTGTCTTTGGATAAATTTTCGCGGTGGTTGCGGTCTATATGCAGCATTCTTTTGGCCAAAGGGTCCGCGACTGACCGGTCTAAAGCCATTCAGTACTTTGAGCAAGCGAACGCAGTCCTGGAAGAGCATGGCAACTTGGCAGAAAACGGAAACCCTGTGGGTATCTGCGAAGAGTGAATCTACGTTCCTGACGATATCTGCTCTCCATCACAGCTTTATCCGACAGATGAACGACTATGGCTCCTTAGCACTGCCTACAACACGGGAGTGGAGTGCCTGCAGTCCGTCATCCACGTTTTTGTCGTTGACTTTACTGCCACTGTGACTCCTGTCTTGATATGATACAGTGCATCCCTTGTCGATGAGGCTAGACGGTGGTTCGAATGCGCCACGGTCATCTGTCGGTTTGTTCCGAATGGCAAAGCTCGCGCAGAGAAGGTGCGTGAAACGGACGTCAGTCTTTGCACTTATCGCGGGTCCCGTTGGAATAGATATCGGAGACATATACCGACCTGCTGGCGCGTTATACAAGAGGCTAGGCGATACCTAATGGCTTCCCTTTTCACCTCCGTGTCCCGCCACTCACACTTGTTCTCGATACATGTGACAAAATAGAATCCATGAGGATGTCATCATTGCTGCGCAAAGTCCCTAAGATGATACAGCAGGACACGCACAATAGTACCCTGTCGCGAGATACTCGCTTCCTGCGGAAAAGTCCGTGGAAGTGACGTGACCGAGAGGTGTTTTGCTTATTGGCCAATTACCATTGACCGTCAGAGATGGAAGGTGGACATATGAACGGTAATTAGTGTAGATGAATGTAAGAAAGAATAAATGGATTGCGGTGTCACGCGCAGCTGGTCCTTTTGACGTTGCTAGCCATGGTAAGCAGCTGCGCGTTGTGGTTATACCGTAAGCGTAAGGTTCGTCGTCAAGTTGCCTACCGTTTTGAGTTCGGGTCTCCACCTGCAGGGACGTGGAAACAGGGATGTGAAGGGTCTGTGAACGAGGGATATGAAGAGGGAAGGAAAAATAGGGGACTGAAAACGTACGTCGAAAATCCTCAAACGTTTGTCTGTGCTGAGGGTAAGGGTGAAACTGGACAGATTTAATTTCACCTTCTGTGGTAGATGCCTGGTATCACGCAGACGGTCAACTGATATCACGCGCTGCGTCAGCATCCCTGGGTTTTTTCTCTGCAGATATGCTACCTGTTGCGGGTCAGGGAGGATATCTTCGATAGTGTCATCGACGTCGGGTCAGAAACAGATGATCGCCTCCGTTTCGATGAATGTAACTTTTCTTTTTGTTGCCTACTCTGTGGTCGAGTTGATACGTTCGTACTCTGGGCAGCTGACCGCATCTTTGAAAGGTGCGTCACGGAGATTCCAAAGACGACTGTGTGCAGTTAGGGGATACCTGTAAATTTGCATCATATCAGACTCCACCCGTGCAGGTACTTTACGTTTTGCATCCCCTGCAGAAGTGGTCTGGACATGTTCTGCGATAACGATCTCGGGCGCAACCCCGGCCCCCCTGAAGGATGGATGTATTCAACTTCCTCTGATTCATACCCACTCTTTGCTTGATCACCATCGCCTTCATCTTCACTGTGGTACTACCAACGTGCTGCGTCTGCAACAGTAGAGCTGTCCGAGCTTGCGGGTGCCACACCGTCATCAATGAAAAATAGCTGGTCAAGCAAACCTCGACTGTAGGATCCGGAACGTTTTTCGTGGAAAAAGGGCCCACGTACGTCTGAATTCAGCATGTGTTCCATCTCCCTCGATTCCTCCCCCCTCGTCTGGCCCTTCGGTAATTATGAACCCAGCCTCGACTTCCACTCCTCTTTCGACGAATCGGAAGAGGGCGGAACATAGGGAACGCGCAACCTTCCAGACATCTTTTTTTTTTCATCGCTGCGAGATGCCCAGTGGTTGTACAGCCCCAAGTTTTTGGCGCTTTGGAGGGTGTTTTTGTTTTTGCATTGCAAGAGCAGCCTCGGGAGGAATATGCGTTGGTGACTAGTACAGTGCTATCGAGCGGGTGGCTGTGTAAACAAAAGAACCAGAGTCCTCGTGAGATCACTCCTAACAATTAACACTGGTTAGTATTACTATCCTCATTCTTTCGACCTACACGCCCTGACTGCCATCGTGTGGCCCACAATCTGTCCAACCACCCGTCCTTTCGCAGCCTCGGTGGCCAGGATAGTGATTAGCATCCGTGTTACTAATCATGGGGATTGAATTTGTCGTTGGTGCCCCAAGCTAATGACCTGGCCAACCGCCGCGTGCTCATCAACTCTGCCGCAATGGCATCGCCTCTCTGGCGTGTAGTACGTCGCTTCACCCGAAAACCGTTAACACCACGGCAGTTTCAGATGACTGGATTTGAGGTTATTGGAAGTTCACAGCTGGTCGAGGAGGAAAAGTGGGAGTGGTACCAGCCTGGATTATTCCACCCAGTTCGCATAGGGGAAATATTCAAATCACAGTACCAGGTAGTTGGCAAGCTCGGGTATGGCGCGCATAGTACTGCTTGGCTATGCCGGGACTTATTGTACGCCACTCTCTGCAACTTCTTGCACGGCTCACTCATGCACCCAGGGACCACAAACACGTTACACTAAAGGTTGGCACCCCCGAAGCGCTCGAGTGCGAGCTTAGGGTTTTAAGACACTTGAGGACAATGAAGACATTTCATTCTGGTTCATTACTTGTTCGCCAGATGCTTGATGAATTTGAGCTCAACAGCAAGAATGGCTTGTTTCAATGTGTCGTGTACCCACCTCTTGCCATCTCTATCAAGGCGTTCAGGAGAATGCTTCCTAACCGAGCATTGTCCATCAGCCTCCTGAAACTGGTTCTTCAGCATCTCTTACTCAGCCTCGACTTCCTCCATTCAGAAGCCAAAGTGATACACACAGGTAAGTCCCGCAGAACGGACCATCATCTTCTAACCATCAAGGTTCTTGATTACGCTTCATGTCTAACCAACCCATTAGACGTCCAAGAAAACAATATACTGCTAGGGATGGACGAGGAAACAGCCGAGCGCGATTTGGAAAATTTTGAAGCGGAAGAGTTGACCTCTCCTGGACCACGCAAGATCGATGGAGATCGAGTTATCCATACGTCGAGGGCACTTGTCCCTCGTATCTATAGTTACGGCCGCCCGGTCCTTTGTGACTTTAGCGAGGCACGGCTTGGGGAATATGACAACTTGGCCGATATTCAGCCGTATCAATATCGAGCGCCGGAGGTAATCTTTGAGATCCCTTGGGATGAAAAAGTGGACATTTGGAGCGTGGGAGTGATGGTAGGTACCACAGTATTCTAGGCAATCACAAGATACACGTCTTCTAGATCTGGGACCTGCTTGGGAGCGGAAATCTGTTCACCACTACTGGAGGGCCAGAGGATAAGCAGGACAATATCTATCACCTCGCGCATATGATCGCGTTGCTCGGGCCAGCTCCGAAGGAATTTCTTGAGCGGACGAAAGGGGACCGCGTACAGAATTGGTTCGATGAGAACGGTATGTACCATTGAGCCCTCTTTGTACTGTTTCCCGGAGTCTTATTCGTGCATCTCACAACAGGCAAATGGAGGGGAGCTGCAGAAATTCCAAAAGAAACCTTAGAGGATGCAGCAAAACAGCCCGAGGGGGAAAGAGAGGACGTTGTTCTTGAATTTTGTGAGAAAGATGCTGAAGTGGAAGCCTGAAGAAAGGAGTAATGTGAGGGAGCTGCTGGATGATCCTTGGCTGAACAAGGCTTGATGGCCGTAGTGGGGGATTGTGGAGAAGTATCTCATCCAGACATGGAGTCAACGCTAGGAAGCTTCATTGTACAATTCCTCGGATCCGACTCCAACAAGGGGCAACTTCATCCGAAATACGAAGGGTTACGACGGGAAGACCTTTTTGTGCGAGGATGATAAGCTTCGCCATTTTCGTTTTATTTATCAATGGCTGTTGATGGATTCTATCTTTTTTGGTACGAAGGTCGCCAAAAGAACGTCCTCTGTGACTGAAATCTATGTGGCCTGCTTGAACTTGCCTGCAGACATTCGATACAACACGAGGAATATGCATCTCTGTAGCGTCACCCCTGGCCCGAAAAAGTCACCTCTTGAGCAAATCAAACAATTTCCTTCGCCCGCTTGTACACGAACTACTAGAGTTCTGGAAACTCGGTATCTTCTTTTCTCGTGCGGCGCACTATAGGATCAGAACTTGTCCTGGTGGGTCCCTCTGGCATGTGACATTCTTGGTTCACGTCAAGTGGCGGGGGTTCCTCAGCCGTGCCGTGCAGCTACGTTTACGTTGTTCTGCTTGTTCTGCTATTGCCTGCGGATATGTTTGAGAAGCTCAACATGGAATCTGAGGTCAATACGTTCTGCTGAACAACACTGCCCCACGCAGAGGAGTCGCTTTCCTCGGTGGGCAACGAGAGCGAATTGCCGGGACTCGTGGTGTGCAATTCTCGAAGTTCCTTTGGCTGCCACACTGGGATCCTATTTGGTTCACTGTATTGGATTGCATGCAAGCATGCATTCTTCCTTCGTGCTATTCAACATCATATTCGGTACATGTGAGGTCTAAGTCCCATGACGCCGGTCGGTGATGGTACTGATTCCCCCAGTTGCACCTTTTGCTAAGACCCCGTTCAAGTTTAACTGACAGTTTGACTAGAATGTATCCTCTCATGATACCGATATTCTACATGATATTGAAGCCGATGCTACTTGGATTTACCAGGGCTTCACTGGACTACTTCACAAATGGTTCGTGGGCACGTCAGCCACTTCTTGGCTGTTCTTCAGCCAAGATTCTCGTCGAAAGTCCAGAGTATCATTTGCATCGGTGATCCGGGATCTGTCGTGGCTGTGGCGCACTGTACGATTGTGCAATCGATGGATGCTCCAATCGGACAAGTTTCCCCGATCTTCACAGTTGTTCACCCCGTAATATTGAGATTGGCTGCTCGAGCGTCGCGTATCTAAAACGTTAACGGATGTTAGTCCTCCATGCCAGTGTTTATTGCGAATGCTTCCTTCGCTGCCACCTTTGGATGCTGGTGTTCGGACATTTTCTGTGTAATCCTTACGGTCTACGTGATCATAATGCGTGAATAGTCGTCAGGCGCCGAAGTTGTGGAGGTGGTAACGGTAAGGCTCCCGCTAACCGTTCCGCAGCTCGAACTTCCGCGGAGCCTCTCTGCAGAGATTAGGTCGTGCACAGGTAGGATCGCCGGTCTACTGGGCAAGGTTCCTCCAGTCGATCGGTCTCATCTCCAATCATTCTTGCGCTTTCTGCGTGTTTTCCCCGTTCTGGAAATGAGCGAGGTGCATCATTGTTAGAGAGGAAGCGGTAGAGAGAATTACGCCACACGGAAGGCTACACGTGGTGAGTAACCAGTCTCTCGTCAGCTATAAAGCAATGGGGGATGTGCCGGGTATGTGCAAAGTCGGGAGATTCTAGACTTGTATTTTGCATTGACATCTTGCGGGAGAACAAGAATTCTCTCATTAACGGCAGGATACAACGTTTTTATGCTTCTGAGAATATACTAAGCAACGCACACAGTACTTCTTGCAGCCCTTGAGATATGCTCGGACCCTAATGATCTGATTCCTTGCCACGCCTGCAGGCAATCTTGCATGCATACTTCGCACATAACCAGTGTCTTTGGATAAATTTCGCAGTGGTTGCGGTCTACATGCAGCATCCTGTTGGCCAAAGGATCCGCGGCTGACCATTCGAAAACTATTCGGTGCTTTGAGCAGGCGAATGCCAAGTCCTGGAAGAGCATGACGATCTGGCAGAAAACGGTAAACCCTGTGGGCATATGCGAAGAGTGAATCTACCTTCCTAACGACCACATCACAGCTTTACACAACTACTATAACTTAGCACTGGCCTGCAACACGCCTGCATTCCGTCATCACGTTTTCGTCATTGACTTTACTACTGCCAACACGCCTATCTTGATATGATACAGTGCATCCCTCGTTGATGAGGATTCGAATGCGCCACAATTATCTGTCGGTTTGTTCCGAACAGCAAAGCTCGGGCAGAGAAGGTGAGTGAAACGGGTCTTTACACTTATCGCGGGCCCCGCTGGAAGGGGTGTCCGAAACATATACCGACCTCCTGGTGCACTGTACAAAAGGCTTAGGTGATACTTAATGGCTTCCCTTTTTTGCCTGCATGTTCAGCCACTCGCACACTTATCGTCAGGTAATAAAATAGAATCCACGAGGATGTCATCATTGCTGTGTGAAGTCTCTAAGTTGATACAGCAGCACGCGGCCCTTATTGTTCCCTATCGCGAGATACTCGCTTCCTACGGAAAAATCCATGGAAGTGACGTGACCAAGAGGTGTTTTGCTCGTTGGCCAATTGCTATAGACCGTCAAAGATGGAAGGTGGACCTACGAACGGTGATTAGTCCCAGATGGCATGCAGGAAAGAGAAAAATGAGATGCGGTACCAAACGCATTTGGTCTTTTTTGACGTTGCTCGCCATGGCAAGCAGGCTGTGGCGTCGTGGTTATACCCGTAAACACGAAATATTCGTCGTCAGGTTGCCTATCGTTTTTGAGAGGTTTTGGTTTCGGGTCTCCACCTACACTTTTGGCGTTGTAGACGTTGACGAGGCCGATGTTCGATCTGTTTCGACCAGCCTTAACACGTTTTACGATACAAAAGGCAGACGGTCGTACTCACCCAACAGACAGATAGTTACCCTGTTGGTCTCCGCTCATTATTCTGCTGCCGAACCCACCCTCGTCCTGCCACCGCTTAACACATTTCATTGTCGAACATCC